>ML359959.1:10187-20404 GCA_005239505.1 Nicotiana paniculata | reverse complement strand
TTAAATAGACAAAAGTAAAAATTCAATCTAGTAGAATAGTTAATTTCTAAGTCCCCGGCAACGCCGCCAAAAACTTGTTTCCCCCAAACGCACACGCAAGTATACGTGGTCGACAAATAATATAGGATTGTAAGTCCAGATATCGTACCCACATGGAGTTGTGATTAACTATCAACTAAATTAAACCCAAACAGTTAATCTATTCAAGCGATTTTCTAAAGTAGGAATATTTAACTAAAATCAATTAAGAATAGTAAACTATGAAATTAAATAAACAAATTGGCGAAATTAGACACGAATTCAATAAGAGCCGATATTCTAGAGCTATGGGTTAGCAAACAATCCTGTTGAGTTTTCCACCTAAATAGTCTAATTAATTTATCTGGTTTATTGGTTGACAGGGTTAACATTACTCGTAGCCTTCTCCCGAAGTACTATTCGTCTATTCAAGCTAACCTAACGCCTATATTCTTATGAAATTAGGATTAACAAGAACGCATTAATAATTCCTGTATCGTAACCAAGAAAGGGNTAATAAGAACAATTCAAGCTTCAAAATACAACGTTCATGTAGCACCCAAAACTCTAGAACTAATAAACTATGGAATTAAAGGAAGAGAAGAGAAGAGAAGAAAAACTAGGTAGAAGCCTCCTTCAAGCGTGGTGTGTGTTCCTCCACGTGAATTCCCCTTCAAAATATTTTATCCCCCCTCCAAATTAGGTTTAGAACCCCTTTTATATGAGTTAGGGTCGTGTAGGGCCGAAACAACCTTGTCCAGAACGAAATAGGAAAACCCACACAGCACAGCGTCCAGGCCAGCGCCCAACGCTGGAAACAGTGTGCATTTCGTTAAATTCCTTCACGTTACTTTTAATTTGAATTACAAATTCTCTTTGTTGTCTCACTTGGGGGGGGACAAATATCAAAGGGTGCCCCCCCTTAGTTTATTAATATAATTTCCTTTCTTTTTCTTCCGCGTTTTATTCAATTTTGCTTCAAATCTCTTTATCTTTACACTGCTTTATTCCTACACAGTTAAAATATAATATTTAGCATAATATGATATAATTAACATTCAAAAGGCTATTAAAAGTACTAGAACATGAGATAACAATGGAAAAATATATGCATTTTTGGCTGAACATCAATCACCATTTTACTCCTTTCCCTAAGTTGTGATAACTTGCCGACACGCCGACAATCCGCAACCCCATGAGAAGACAATCCTACAAACCAACTGCAGATGGTGGGACTCCCCCACTTAGCCCGAAGCTACTCCTTGCACCACTCTATACCCTGCCGAGATCCTTTCTCCTTTGTTAACATGATCTTGCTCAACCAATCCGTCCAACTTTTCCAAATTATCTTGTTAGCACTCCCTAAATACTCAAATTATCTAGAATCATTCATACATTCTGCCTCCTACCGAATTGCCACTAGAACCCCTCACAGAGACTTGCCAACCATGCCACCGCTAACCTATTCACAGGAGATAACCAACCTGTGGAAATCACCAACTGACACCTTCCAACGACGTCGTACTGCACACCCTCTACAACATCAATATCCCATCCTAAGCATGTTCCCATTCACCAACTTTACTTGTCCGTCCGCTCCTCATGGACATCTACTAAATGCGCGACAATATATTCTATTTCCAAGCTATGCTGCCACTCCCCCACTTTGTGACTGCTCGACTTCCGCTTCTTACACCTGGCCTCCTAGAAATGGAACCACCGCCTAGCCTCAATCCAATATCATTCTCTGTATCTCTTAAACCAGCAGATCACCACGACTTCAAACTCTCCGAAGATCACCTTTCTCGAGCTATTTTCTTTATCAATACTTATCCAATACGGAACCACTGCACCTCACGGTCTCTGACAGCCGCTTCTTCAATACTCCTTCACAATACTCTGACCCCACGCAACTGAAGAAATCATATCACCGACAAACTTAACACATTCCATTCGATCAATGACGATGATATCACGTCACAAGTGAATATCACACTTTACTTGAAAATTCCAAGTCTTACTACTTTATCAATCCAAAACATGACCACCTATAGTCCAAATGCCTATCCTCTGCCGGAACTAAAATACCGAAATCTCGAAATCACACTCTGAGAAGACCTTCCTTCATACAATTCATCACCCCCAACATACGGGCAAGCATTCTATCATCATATCAACATCGCGCGATAACCAATCGCAAGCATCATCACTACCTGAGCATAGCCTCAAAGTTCTCAGAAACATAGCAACCGAGCTGAAACAACATAATATTCTTTTACAGGGCAACAACAACAGCCCCAACAAACTACACATGGGAAACATCTCGCACCATATCCGTAGCACCATATCAATTCCTCAAATTCCCGGTTCATGGCAAGCGCTTCACGACGCGTAAGATTGAGTAGGAATAAACTTAGGCATAAGACTTAAAGGAACCAAATAACACGATGAGGAATCAAGAAGGGAAGTACTCCTAACAGCCATGTAGCCTCTCGAAGATAGGTACAGACGTCTTTGTACCGATCCGCAAGACTCTACTAGACTTGCTCATGACTCGTGAGACCTACGAGAACCTAGTGCTCTGATACCATGTTTTCACGACCCAAAATCCATAAGGTCGTGATGGCGCCGGACATCATTGTCAGGCAAGCCAATCATTAATTAATTGAAATAATTTCATGTTTTAGCATTTATGAAAATCATTACCTTTCACTTATTACATAATAACTAAATAGAATCAGTTAAGTAAATATAATGGTTTAAATAGCCTATTTTAGCAAATATATATCCCAACTCATCTCAGAACCCGGTGTCATAAGTACATGAGCAATTTCTTAGAATTTATACAATCATCACAAAGCTTGTCCGAAATACAAATTGGACAAGGAATTTAAAATGAAAATAAATACAATATGGGAAAGACTCTGTCAGCTGCGGATTGCCTCCGGATGATGCAGCTCGCCTAAGTCTCCAAATCTGCCACATCACTATGAAAGTACCTGTGCAATAAAAATGCACAGCAAGTGTAGCATGAGTAAACAACGTGTACTCAGTAAGTCGCCCGCCTAACCTCAGAGAGGTAGTGACAAGAGATCGAATTAGACACTTGCTAGAGGTCAATTTAGTATATTCAAGTGTGACACTAAGCATGATTATCATAGTCATTTTATTAAAATCAGGAAAAAATAATATCAACTCCTTCCACATTTAACACTTTAAATCTTCGTCATATTAAGAAAAATTAATCGACATGGGTGATTTAATCTAATAACAAATAATCAACCGGAAGGAATAATTTCTTCCAAAAATCTTTAATAACTTTAAATCTCTGTCATTTCAGTTGACAACTTAAAATTCCAAGCCAGTAATCATCCAAAATCACAACAAATACGCAGTAAATATCATTCGCGAGAAATGCCGAGGGTCGAACGGCGCGAACCAACAATAATTAAATGTGCACTGCCGAAGGGTCGAATGACTCGAACCATAGATGCATCAGTTTTTCCCCGCTCGCGAATCTATCATACGACACGGTCAACACAAAAATAATAAGGCTAGCCTGCTCGCAAATCATACCTGCGACGCAGGTGCTCATATGTACACAAATTCAAATAATAAATCCGCATTTTTATCAAAAAAGCAGTTTCTCAGGAAAGTGGTAAAATTCTTCTTAAAAGAACATGAAATATAGCTTTTAAATCTTTGTTTTGAAACTCATTTGCCAAGTTTAATAATATTCCATAATATAACCCTATCAGGTACACAATTATCTACAGAGGAATAAATTCTCTTTCTAGATGATTAATAAAATGAACTCTAGTCTTCTTTAGATATTGAATTACGATTTCGATTATATTAGCAGTATAATATTACAGGCAGGATCACAGGTACAACACGTAAGGCATGCTAGTGGGTCCTAGACTACCCGGACATGGCATAATAGTAGCTACACACAGACTCCTGTCACCTCGTGCGTACGTAACCCTCGAAGATAATAGCACATACTTAATTAGTTCACCTAGGGGGACAATTCCCCCTCACAATGTTATAAAGGAGACTTACCTCGCTCCGAAATTCCATAACCGGCTTCCAAGCCCTTCCGACGACTCCAACGGACGCACACCGCCCCAAAACTATCCAAATAACGACAAACCAATGAAAATATACTCTAATATTTGCAAAAATTCCAAATTATATAATCTCCCATCCCCGCTCAGTGAATTGACCAAAATTTCCCCGGGCCCACATGCCCGGAAATCCGAAATTTCTTGAAGATATATTCTACCCATAGCTTTATTAGTTCAAATGTACAATTTACTCTAAATCCCATGCTCAAATTTGTGGTAGAAATCCAATTTACCAAATTTCTAGGTTTTCTTCAATATTTTCCAAATTTTTCCACAATTTTCATGTATAATTCCATGCAATTACCTTGTATTTAACTTAGAAACATGAAGGAATTACTTACCTTGTGATCCTTGACGAAAACCCTCTCTTTAAGCTCCTCAAAATCGTCCAAACCAAAAGAAAATGGAAGGAAATGACCAACAATCTCAGTTTTAAAACATTCTGCCCAGGCCATTTTTCGCACCTGCGGAATAACCTCCGCACCTGCGGCTTTCCTCAGCTCAAGCAAACTTCGCACCTGTGCCCCATAGCCCGCATCTGCGACTTCGCAGGTGTGGAAATATCATCCCACCTGTGCTCCCAGCCAGATCACCACTTCTTCGCATCTGCGGCTCCATAGTCGTACCTGCGGCCAAAGCCTCGCAGGTGCGGTCACATTAGATGACAACAATTCCAGCTCCTCTTCTAACTTTAAATATTGATCCGTTAACCACCCAGAATCCTCCTGAGGCCCCCGGGACCCCGTCTAATTATATCAACCTGTTCCAAAACATAATGTGGACTTGCTCAAGGCCTCAAATCACATCAAACAACATCGAAACCACGAATCGCACCCATATCCCAACTTTATGAACTTAGAAATTTCTAACTTCTACATCCGATGCCGAAACCTATCAAATCACGTCTGATTGACCCCAAATTTTGTACACAAGTCACATTCAACATTACGGACCTGCTCCAACTTCTGGAATCGCATTCTGACCCCGATATCAAAATTTCCACTTCCGGTCGGATTTCTTCAAAACCCTCAAATTTCTATCTTTAGCCAAATGACTTCAAAATGACCTCCGGACATCCGAATTCACTTTCGATCGCGCTCCCAACTCTATAATCACCATACGAAGCTATTCCTAGACTTGGAATCCCAAACAGACATCAATATACCTGAAATTCGCTTCAAGCCAAACTTAGGAAATTCCTTCAAAAATGCTGACTTCCCCAATATACGCTGAAACTCTACCGGGTTATCCAAAACCCGATCCGGACATACGCCCAAGTCCAAAATCATCATATGAACCTGCAGGAACCTTCAAATCCTGATTCGGAGGTCGTTTACTCAAAATTCCAATCTTAGTCAATTTCTCCAACTTAAGGCTTCTAAAATGAGAATTTTCTTTCCAAACCAACTCTAAACTTTCCGAAATTCAATTCTGACCACAACTACAAGTCATAATACCTGAAATGGAGCTGCTCACGACTTCAAACCGATGAACAACGCGCTAGAGCTCAAAACAACTGGTCGGGTCGTTACAATTTCGCTAAGGGCTTTCGAGCTTTTAATATAGCATATAGCATTTGAACATTTAAATTAAAGTGTGTATCCTTATTAATGAAAAAAATAATCAAATATTACTTAGCTCCTGAAAATAATAAATATCACATGCAAATACAAAATTTGTGTTTATAATTTACCAATAATTGAGAATTCTTTACCCACATTATGTCACGACCCAAATTTCCCTACATTGGGTATCGTGATGGCACCTAGCCTTAGGGACTAGGTAAGCCTAACGATTACTGAATAACAACAATAATAAAAGGAAAACTAACATTCCCGATATAGAATCTCAACAGAATGTACAAACATTCCCAAAACCGGTAATACAAGTCATAAGCTCTACGAATCTTCTACAACTTCTAAGTACATCTGTTTGGAAATAAATACAACAATGTATGAATAATAAATACAAAGAAGGTGACTCCCACGCCTGCGAACGCAGCAGCAGGTTACCTTGAGTCTCCTCGACAATCATCCCCACAGCTACTACAATATATACCTGGATCTACACACAAAAATGTGCAGAAGTGTAGCATGAGCAAACCACAGTGATGTCACGACCCAAATTTTCATCTGTTGTGTATCGTGATGGCACTTAGTCTTAGGGACTAGGTAAGCCTAACAGTTACTGAATAACAAAAATAATCCGAATCGAAAGGAAAACAATACAATAGAGAACACCAATAACTCAACTCCACGTCGGTTTGTTCACAGCGGGCCTTAGCCATTAAAATACGTAACTGGTAGAAATCTTAAAACAGCAGTTCATATGAAAAACTTTTGCAAATAAAATAATATTTGTATGGAAGAGTTTCCTTTGAAAACATACTTTCTCTAAAAGTAGATATAAGTATATTTAGTAGAGAGAATTACGTAAAACATAGTTTCTTTCAAAATACGAAATTTCCCAAGGATGCTTTCCCAATAAAAGACTTCCAAGTCATTTTAGGCAAGATTAATGCTTTTAAAATATACCTTCNTGCTTTTCAAATATACCTTCGATGTAAAAGTCATTCAAATATAATCATTTCAAAACCATTGTTTTTTCAATAATACTTTTCCAATAAAATCCCTTGATCAAAATCTCCTCAAGATTTATCCACCGGAACTCAGTCCGTAACACAGAAATTTGCCATACAGTACAGGAGGAATATCAAATCTTGCCAATAAATGCAGTAAGAGATCAGTAGGAATATCTAAATTTAGAACAACGGAATAAAATACAAAGACAAGTGCACGACATCACCCTTCGTGCTTTTACTCTCATCCTCACCAAAACAAGTGCAGTACATAGCAAACAGGAACAATGAAAATAATAATGCATAAACACTCGGCACGAAATGTCCCCTCGTGCATAACCGCACAAACACTCGGCACAGAATGTCCCCTCGTGCAATAAATAAATAAACACTCGTCACGGAATGTCCCCTCGTGCATAACCTCACAAACACTCGGCACAGAATGTCCCCTCGTGCAATAAATAAATAACACTCGGCACGGAATGTCCCCTCGTGCAATAATTAAATAAACACTCGGCACGGAATGTCCCCTCGTGCATAACCTCACAAACACTCGGCAGAGAATGTCCCCTCGTGCTAAAATATCATAAACAAGGGAAATCAACAATAATAACCATAAATCACAGCATCCGTAAATCAACAATAAGAACCATAAATCACAACAACCGAAAATCAACAATAAGAACCATAAATCACAACATCCCAGCAAGGGAATCAACAATGCAAATAGTATCATTAACTGTATAAACAACAATAGAAAGTATACCATCCCGGCAAGGGAGTCAACAATGAAAACAACATCATCCCGGCAAGGGAAACAACTATAACCAATCTCGCCTAAATAATTAACTTTACGAAATAAAGCTCAGCTCAAACAAGGGCCCAATAATAGGCAACATCAAGAAAACACCAACCACATAAATGTTTATCAACTAGGTCCAAGTAGCACATAAGGGAAAAATCATATAAAGCACAATGTAAGACTCACGGGCATGCTTGACACCAACGAACGGATATTCTAACTACGGCTAAACAACTATAAATCTAGATAACCCTAGTATAGTCAATTTGGCAGTTTTAGGAAGCAAGTATAGCATGAAGATAAGAGCGGTAAGATATTCAATTAAGTCAATTAAGATCAAATAGCCAACAAAGGAATCCAAAAGCAAGTAATTCTAATCTAAGCAGGAAAGGATGAAATTAAAAACCAAGGATTAAAAACGTAACAATTACAACTCATACACAGGTAACATAAGAACCTACGAATCCTAAAAGGACAATTTATTAACAAATAAGTCCGAGTACGCACTCGTCACCTCGTATACACAAACTACAATCAACAAAGAAGACTCAATTCTAAGGGGTAGTTTCCCCACACAAGGTTAGGCAAGATACTTATCTCAAAGACGACAACCTGGTACTCAAAAATAGACTTCTCGAGCGAAAAGACCTCCGGACGGGTCAAAATCAACTAAAACAACTTCAAAATACACATAAAACGTATAAGGAACTATCCCAAACAATAAAGTTTCACTATTTATAAAATTATAAAAATCGACCCAAAAGTCGACCCCCAGGCCCACACCTCGGAACCCGACAAATTTCGATTACCCATTCCGATACGAGTTCACCCATACTAAATTTATACAATACCGATAATACTTGGTCATTCAAATCATGAATTTTCATTTTTGAAGTTTTCTTTCAAAAACCACATTCTTCCTCAACTAATAACACAAAATTAAATGATAAAAATAAGAATTAATTCATGAAATATAATTAATTCTAGTGGAAGAACACTTACCCATTCGATTTGTGTGAAAATCCCCAAAGAATCGCCAAAAACCGAGCTCTAGAAGTCAAAATATGTTTAAAATGGTGAAACCCCGATTTTGCAAACTTATAGTCTGCCTAGGTGCTTTGTGAATCGCGATCAAAGGAATCGAGGCGCGATCGCGTAGAAGGAATTGGGTGCTGGTGTAAGATGTGCTCCGCGATCGCGGAGAATCTTATGTGATCGCGTATAAGGGGCAGGCTGGCTTCTGCGATCGTGGATGGAGTTATGCGATCACAGTGAAGGAAAAACTGGGGGTCCAAAGCAACACTATGTGATCGCGACTTCATCTATGCGATCGCATAGAAGGAAACCAGATGACAGGTTCAGCAGTTCAAAAATAGGAAAAATGGACCCAAACTATCCGAAACACACCCGAGGCCCTCGGGACCCCGTCTAAATGCACAAACAAGTCTTATAACCTAATAAGGACCCGCTCGAGGTTCCTAATCAATTAAAATAACACTAAAACGACAAATCAAACCAAAAATCAATGAAATTCCTCAAAACTTCTTTAAACATCAAATTTTGCATTTAAGGTCTGAATCACGCCAAACGAAATCCGTTTCATACCAAACTTCACAGATAACACATATAAATCATATCGAACTTGTACCGGGCTCCGGAACCAAGATATGGGCCCGATACTACAGGTTTCACTAATGCTATAATCTGGGTCGGGCCGGGCTAAACAGTTCCGGGTACTGGAGGGCTTGGGTCAGGCGGGCCCGGGCAAAACGGTCCCGGGCCAAACGGTCCTAATCGATGGAACCGGCCCATTGTGGGTCTAAGCCCACATGGGCACGGGCTAAGTGAGTTGGGCCCACGGGTCCAAACGGGCCTAAACGATCCGGGCTATTTTTTTTTATCTAAGGCAATTTCTTGTAAATCTTGTGACATAAATCTTGTAATTCAAATTTAAACACAAAAATAGTAAAGAGATATTCAAACTTGCACTAAAAAATCCAAATGGTTAGTTTTTGAAATTATAACCGTTGGCTATTTTTTTAAAAATAATTTTTTTTAATGTAAATATATTATATTATCTAAGGTAATTTATTGTTAATTATATTATATAATTATGACTTATGTCTTGTAATTCAAGTTTAAACACAAAAAAAAATGTAAGCAAATATTCAAGGAAATGTCTTATAATTTTTATTAATATGTCATTTTAAAAAATGACAATATCTTTCTTAGTCTTCCTCCCCCCCAATAGAATGAGCACAACAAGGTACTAATACCACCATTAAAAGGAAAAAAATCTAATCAAGATGTGCCAAAATACAAGTTACATATTAATGTACATATTATCTCTAACAAATTTCATAAATCCTTCAAGGTTCGGAGAAATTTTCGTTGGTGGTGGGGGGGCGGAAAAGAAGCTTGTTCATCACCGCTTCCGGGCGAAGCAGCATCCTCCGCAAGTTCCGCTAGCATTTCTTCATAAGCTTCGTCTATCTCCGGTTGTGATTCAAGTAGTCCAAAATTTCTTCTTTCCGAACGGATCCAATCTCTGAAGAGTACTGATTTTTCCAAGCTCTCCCTCATAGACGCTCTATGATCACCGATTTGAAGTCTCGCTTGACTGAAAGCGCTCTCCAATTCCATTGTTGAAGCTTGAATACTTAAAATATCTCGAGCCATCCTTGAAAAATTC
>ML359959.1:0-10144 GCA_005239505.1 Nicotiana paniculata | reverse complement strand
ACCTTGAGAACCCCTGAACCCCGTCCAAGAACTAAGTGATTTTAGTCCCGCAGATCTTTTAGATGATTGCGAGTTAGACAAGGTAGGAGTTGGAACATGTGGTCTAGCATGATCTAATGCAACTTGATAAGCATTATAAATTGTTTGAGCA
Source organism: Nicotiana paniculata (assembly GCA_005239505.1). Lineage (NCBI taxonomy): Eukaryota > Viridiplantae > Streptophyta > Magnoliopsida > Solanales > Solanaceae > Nicotiana > Nicotiana paniculata. Next base: position 9,993 of record ML359959.1, on the reverse strand, counting down.
TTTATTTTAATTGAGGCTTTTTCATCTATAAGTGTAGCATATTCCTCAGTTGAAAGTGGTAAAGCATTATAAATTTGAGTATACCAATAGTGAGGACCTCCTAATTTCATGGTAGGATTTAACATGGCTGCAATACCATAAAGAAGGGGGATAGGGAAAAAATATTTTTTAAACTTATCTTTCATATCATCAATAGCACATTGGTAAACTATCCCACCCTCTGAAAATTGAGTAAATAATTCTACAAGTGATGAAATATAAACTAAACAGTTAGAAATAGTAGCATAATATTGCCCAGATAATTCATTTGTAGCAACATGAAAATGTTCTAAAAAATCTAGAAGAATTTTAACATTAGCCCAGCCTTGATTTGTAAGGTGCTCATCATCATCATCATCATCACCATCAACACGAGCATTATAGGTTGCGCTTATTGGGTTTCTATATTCATATACAACAACTAAACTTTCATACAAGTAATTCCATCTAGTCGGATAAGGTTTAGGAACCTTTATTTCTCTAAGGCCAAATTCATCACATTTTTTATAATATTCTAACTCTACTTCTACAGTTTGAATAAAAAAGCCTATGAAGAGCGAATTTAACCTTTGCAATTTTAACATTTAAAGTTTTCAGACCATCACAGACGATTAAATGGTAAATATGAAAAATACATCTAACATGAAAAATATTACTAAATGCAGGACTTAGTGTAGTTGTAAGAAAGCCTATAGCATTAGGTTTACTAGAAGCACTATCCATTGAAACTGGCATTATTTTATCTCTGATGCAAAATTATCTACAAATATATGCAACTGTCTTAGGAATAAACTTACCTGTGTGACTTGAAGTAATTATTCTATAAGCAATAGTGCGTTTTTGCATTATCCAGTCCTCATCAATCCAATGAGTGATAATAGTAAGATAATCACAGTCATTACCACTCCTACCAATATCAGTAGTAATAGAAACGCATTTACTAATATGAGTAAATAAATAACGTAAATATTTTTCATATTCATGTTTATATTTATAAATATCAGCCTTTACGGTTGTGCGAGGCCATCCTTTATAAGTAGGATTATAAATTCTTCTAATATAATGGACAAAGTGAGGATTAGAGGGAAAACTATATGGTAAGCATATAACAGTAACCATTTTTGCCAATTATTCACGATCTTTATTTGGATCGTAATACAAAATGCCACCGGTAACAGTGTTAATTCCCGGTTGAACTAGATTTGAACCGGTACTAGGGTTAATTCCCTGATTACCTACACTTGTCCCCTCTTGACTAGCTTTCATTTGAAGTAATCTAGCTTTATCATTAGGGTGTTTAATTATGTGTCTGGTCAAACTACCTGTACCGCCACGGTCTCCAGTAAATTTATGAGACATCAAGACCCCGCAAGTTTTACACTTAGACTTATTTTGATCTTTAGTTGAGTAAAAAAGTGCCAAACAAGAGATGTTTCGGACCGTTTAGAAGGTTGTCTATTAAAAGTAGGGGTTACTACAGGAGGGTCAGTCGGGGCATCATTTGGATTATTATCAGTTTGGTTAGCAACAAGACTAGTAGGTGTATCATCTAAATCCGGTTGCGTTTCATCTAAATCAACATTTTGGAATACAATAAAGAGCATTCATATATTCATCATTTAATTGTGAACCTAGTGTAAGATCATGTATAAATTGACTATCGGTAAATTGAAAACAAGGGTTATCACTATCAAGAATAACAGGTGGAGGAGGACGGGTAACAGGTCTAGGTCGGGGAGCCGGGGCCGGAGCTGGGGCCGGGGAAGTAGTAGTAGCTTTCCTACCAGATTCACCAATTTTAGATTTTCCCTTACCACCAAACATTTTTTTCAAAGAAAAGTCCATATTAATTATAAGGAAAACAAATTAAACAAACAAAACTATAATATTAAAACTTAAGAGTTGGAACGAGTTTACCGAATTGACGAACAACTTCTTGAAAATTGTATAATATTGAAGACTTGAATACTTCAATTCACCAACTTCATAATTTTTCACAAATTGCAATAATAAAGTAAGCAATTATAGAAGAAATTAGAGAGAGATTGATGATTTTGTGAGTAAAAATTAAAGAATGAGGGGGTATTTATAGTTGAGAATAGGGAAAAAGTATAATTATAAAAAGCTTGGGGTCAAAAACAAAGTTTGGGGGCCAAATGGCTATTTTTAAAAATGCCAAACGGCTAAAATTAAAGGGCCTACGGCTAGATTTTAAAATTCTGACTGTTGGCCATTTTTTAAATAAATTTTTTTTTTAAAAAAAATAAAATAAGCGTTGGGACTGTATGGCCCGTTTGGACCGGTTGAATCGGCCCAGGCCCGCCTGCCAGTCCCGGGCTAAACGGGCTGGGGCTCACAGTTCTTACCCTAAAGCCCACCCCATATGGGCTCACAGGCCCACCAAGACCGGACCCACCACGGGCCGGCCCGTTTAGCCCACATGGGCCGCGGGCCCGGTCTGGTCCCGGGTCAGGCCCGACCCACCTGCCAACCTTAGGTTTCACATAACATTTCATTTTCAAAAACCTTTATATTTTTCAGAAAACAATTTTCTTTAAAAATTTATTTCTCGGACTTGGGACCTCGGAATTCGATTCCAGACATATGTCCAAGTCCCATATTTTCCTACGGACCCTCCGGGACTCTCAAATTACGGGTCCAGGTCCGTTTACCAAAAATATTGACCGAAGTCAACTTTATTAAGCTTTCTAATACAAAATTATCATTTTTATCAGTTTTTTTCACATAAAGGCTTCCTGGCTACACGCTTGAGCTTCACACGCAAATCGAGCTGACATAGAAGGAGGTTTTCACGACCTTGGAACACAGAATTAGCTAGAAATATATGGGGTGACCTTTTGGGTCATCACATCCTCCCCCTCTTAAACAAACTTTCGTCCTCGAACGTGCCAAGATTCACCTTGAACTCATCCAATCACTGATGGTATACTTCCAACACATAGACGTGGGAGATCCCCCGTCACCCCAACCCACATAAGCCCGATGAAACAATCACAACCGCAATATAGCCTTCATCTTACCACCGATAAGCCTCATACCTCTACTTCTCACCCTCTACTCATTTACAAAAGACCTGATCCTAAATCCATATCCGGCATTAGCCTCAATCCGCTGCATCAACTCATGACTACACCCACAAGGCATGACCACACAACATAGTACATCACACATAGGCTCATATAACACTTTTGATCATAATAGTTTCCCGAAATCAACTCGACATTGGCAATTAGCCCCACATCTGAAAGAACTCTGTTTCCAAACCCCATAACACTAATAATGATGCAATGAACATGAAGACTTCATTATTAAACACCCAAGTCACCAGCCACAACTGACACCACTAGGCACACATCCCGCAAACTAAACTAAAGAAACACATAACGAAATGATTGAATATGAAAATAGAAACATATAAAGGGACTATCAAACAAGCCCATAGGCACAACTCTTTATCAATACCGACTTACCAAAAGCAATATAACAAGGAAGAAGGAAAGAATAAGAACAAATCACAAGGATACCATCCTGATAGAATTTCCACTACGGTACTCAGCCCGGTCTAAATATATCGAATCACAAATATCACGAGGACCTCGCCCTTAACTCTGAATCACATACCAAAAATATAGCATACCAATTGAAATTCCTCCACTAATTCATCTCAGCTGATAAAATCATAACGCTAGCTGATCTCACATCTCAATGGAGTATCAAATCACAACTCGTAAACAAAACCAGGAAAATCACATAAAGCTTACCACAAAGAACAACAAGGACTCCCTTCCAGTTTCACCACTATCAAGAATGAAATAAACAACGATAGACGCGAGATACTACTCATAGAATGTCCCAGCAGGAGAAAACACAAAATGGAGTGCAAAACATGGAACTCACTCATAAATGAAACAACAAATAAGGGAACTCGTCCCGACCAGCAGAACTATAATGAAAAACAATTGCTTCCCCTCTGTAACACATCAAAACAAACCTGTGTGATAATATCTGGTACATCGGCCTCCGGCATACTATATGCAACACATCAACGGGTCGGGCCTCCCCCTCTTAGGCACCCTCTACTCACCTGAATACCCTGCTACCACACCTACCTGAATGTTGGGACAATCTCTCACCCTGTGGCTAACATACCCACACTGAAAACAATCTCGCTGCCGCCAAGTCTATGGAAAAACACACAATACGAACCCTATGAGACCCATGAGTACCTGAAATACCATGCGAAGCTAGTAATGCAAACTGAACTGGTTGACCCACAAAAATTCTACAGTGTCGTACCTTGCCTCCATAATACGGACCAGTAGATTCCTCCGATCTACGAGGCCTCATTTCCTCCCTGAACTCTCTCCCTGATCTCGTCTGTCCTCTCACTTCCGGTCCCACATGCTCTCTAACCGGTGAGAGATCCCCACTACCTGCTGAAATGAGGCATCTACTCTAACTCTCAAGTCTCGCTGAACCGAATATTATGTCTGAATCTCTCAAAACTCTACGGACTCATATCCTAACTGAAGCAACCAAACGAGGTGTATATCTGGCCAACTCACTGAATCTAACAGCATACTCCAATAGTGACATAGCGCCCTAACGCAACTGCTCAAACTCCGCGCGCCGTACATCCCGAAGGAACTGAGGTGCAACCTCTCTCAAAGCATCTCCGAAAGACTGAATCCATGCTAGTGAAGCTAACTCGTCCAGGTCACCCCAACTCATATGCCGCCACCACTAATCCACCCACTAATCTGAACCTGAGACGTGACAAAGCAATCCCACTCGTCTCCACAATACCTAAAGTACGAAGAATATAGTGACACTCCTCCCAACAACCCTGGGCACCATCTGCCGCCAACCCACTTAAAGATAGAAGGGTGGTACTTCCTGTACCTCTCAAGTCCAAGGTATTCTTCCTCTGATGCTGCTACCCTAACCACGGCTGAACTCAAACCAGATGTCGTGCTGTCATGACAACGGGTACCTGACCAATATGATCTCGCTGCTCTGGAGCGTAGGCTACGGGAGTTTGAACTCATCCCCGGATCCGTGAAACAACTGGTGCACTAGAATCAACCCAGCCTGAATCAACGTACCAATTGTAGTCAATACTATGCCCAGGCCTCCTGAAGTGCGGGGTAGCAACAGGCAGCCCCAGTACATGTCCCCTACTAGAACTACTGCAGCTTCTCAACGGCTGCTCTGGTAGGCATCTTAACTGCGGCACATGCTCCTCGTCGGCCTCAGTCTCTGACCATTGTGACGTTCTCTTTGGGGTAACATCATCAGGAACCGCAGCTCATGTCCTCACCATCGGTGAGAGAAACGAACGAAAATTTTAAACTTGAAGATCAATGAACTCGCATGACGAAGGAAGTGAAATTGCCCTAATAGTTTCGTAGCCTCTCGAATATAAGTACAGAGATCTCCGTAACAATCCCCAAGACTCTACTAAACTCGCTTATGACTCGTAGCACCTATGAACCTAGAGCTCTGATACCAACTTGTCACGACCCAAATTTCCCTCCATTGGGTATCATGATGCCACCTAGTCTTAGGGACTAGGTAAGCCTAACAGTTACTGAATAACAACAATAATAAAAGGAAAACTAACAGTCTCGATATAGAATCTCAACAGAATGTACAAACTTTCCCAAAACCGGTAATACAAGTCATAAGCTCTATGAATCTTCTACTATTTGGAAATAAATACAACAACATATGGATAATAAATACAAAGAAGTTGACTCCGACGCCTGCGAACGCATCAGTAGGTTACCTTGAGTCTCCTCGAAAATCATCCCTAGAGCTACTACAATATATACATGGATCTGCACACAAAAATATGCAGAAGTGTAGTATGAACACACCACAGCGGTGCCTAGTAAGTATCAAGACTAACCTCGGTGGAGTAGTGACGAGGACTAGTCAAGACACCACTGGTCTACAAAATAAATAACATGAATATATAAATGACCGAACGTTACGTCTACCTAAGGATTCATGGAAATATTTAAGACAATGACAATATAAAGCGGAAGGAAATTACAGAAATCAATCGCGAAACAACACAAAAATACATAGAAAGATGGACAGCAAAACAAGCCGAATCGAAAGGAAACACAATGCAATAGAGAACACCAATAACTCAACTCCACGTTGGTTTGTTCACATCGGGCCTTAGACATTAAAATCCGTAACTGGTAGAAATCTTTAAACAACAGTTCATATGAAAAACTTTTGCAAATAAAATCATTTTTGTATGGAAGAGTTTCCTTTGAAAACATACTTTCTCCAAAAGTAGATATAAGTATATTTAGTAGAGAGAATTACGCAAAACATAGTTTCTTTCAAAATACGAAACTTCCCAAGGATGCGTTCCCAAAAAAAAGACTTCCAAATATCGTTTTAGGCAAGATTAATGCTTTTCAAATATACCTTCGATGTAAAAGTCATTCAAATATAATCATTTCAAAACCATTGCTTTTTAAATAATACTTTTCAATAAAATCCCTTGATCAAAATCTCCTCAAGATTTATCCACCGGAACTCAGTCCGTAACTCAGAAATTTTCCATGCAGTACAGGAGGAATACCAAATCTTGCTAATAATTGCAGTAAGAGATCAGTAGGAATATCCAAATTTAGAACAACGGATAAAATACAAAGACAAGTGCATGACATCACCCTTCGTGTTTTTACTCTCATCCTTACCAAAACAAGTGCACGGCATCACCCTTCGTGCTTTACTCTCATCCTCACCAAAACAAGTGCAGTAAATAGCAAACAGGAACAACGAAAATAATAATGCACAAACACTCGGCACGGAATGTCCCCTCGTGTAATAAATAAATAAATAACACTCGGCACGGAATGTCCCCTCGTGCAATAAATAAATAAACACTCGGCACGGAATGTGCCCTCGTGCATAACCTCACAAACACTCGACACGGAATGTCCCCTCGTGTAATAAATAAATAACACTCGGAACGGAATGTCCCCTCGTTTATAACCTCACAAACACTCGGTACGGAATGTCACCTCGTGCAATAAATAAATAACACTCGGCACAGAATGGCCCCTCGCACAATAAATAAATAAACACTCGGCACGGAATGTCCCCTCGTGCATAACCTCACAAACACTCGGCACGGAATGTCCCCTCGTGCTAAAATAACATAAACAATAATTTAACAAGGAAAATCAACAATAAGAACCATAAATCACATCATTTGGAAATCAAAAATAAGAACCATAAATCACAACATCCGGAAATCAACAATAAGAACCATAAATCACAACATCCCGGCAAGGGAGTCAACAGTGCAAACAGTATCATTAACAGTATAAACAACAATAGAAATCATACCATCCCGGCAAGGGAGTCAACAATGAAAACAACATCATCTCGGCAAGGGAAACAAATATAACCAATCTCGCCTAAACAATTAACTTTACGAAATAAAACTCAGCTCAAACAAGGGCCCAATAATAGGCAACATCAAAAAAACACAAACAACATAAATGTTTATCAACTAGGTCCAAGTAGCACATAAGGGAGAAATCATATAAAGCATAATGTAAGACTCACGAGGATGCTTGACATCAACGCACGGATTTCTAACTACGGCTAAACAACTATAAATCTAGATAACCCGAGTATAGTCAATTTGGCAGTTTTAGGAAGCAAGTATAACATGAAGACAAGAGCGGTAAGATATTCAATTAAGTCAATTAAGATCAAATATCCAACAAAGGAATCCAAAAGCAAGTAATTCTAATATAAGCAGGAAAGGATGAAATTAACAACCAAAGATCCAAACGTGAAAACAACTCATACACAGGTAACATAAGAACCTACGAATCCTAAAAGGCCAACCTATTAGCAAATAAGTTCGAGTACGCACTCGTCACCTCGTATACACGGATTACAATTAACAAAGAAGACTCAATCCTAAGGGATAGTTCCCCCACACAAGGTTAGGCAAGATACTTACCTCAAAGACGCCAACCCGGTACTAAAAAATGAACTTCTCGGGTGCAAAGACCTCCGGACGGCTCAAAATCAACTAAAACAACTTCAAAATACAAATAAAACGTATAAGGAACTATTCTGAATAATAAAGTTTCAGTCTTTACAAATTTATAAAAAATCGACCCAAAAGTCGACCCCCGGGCCCGCACCTCGGAACCTGACAAATTTACAAAAATTCGATTACCCATTCCGATACGAGTTCAACCATACTAAATCATGATTTTTCATTTTAGAAATTTTCTTTCAAAACCCACATTCTTCCTCAACTAATAACACAAATTAAATGATAAAAACAAGAACGAATTCATGAAATATAATTAATTCTAGTGGAAGAACACTTACCCATTCGATTTTTGTGAAAAACCTCCAAAGAATCGCCAAAAATCGAGCTTTAGAAGTCAAAATATGTTTAAAATGGTGAAACCCCGATTTTGTAAACTTATATTCTGCCCAGGTGCTTTGCGAATCGCGATCACGGGAATCAAGACATGATCGCGTAGAAGGAATTGGCTGCTGGTGTAAGATGTGCTCCGCAATCGCGGAGAATCTTATGCGATCGCGTATAAGGGGCAGGCTGGCTTCTGCGATCGTGGATGGAGTTATGCGATCGCAGTGAATGGAAAAACTAGGGGTCCAAAGCAACACTATGCGATCGCGACTTCATCTATACGATCGCGACTTCATCTATGCGATCGCATAGAAGGAAACCATATGACAGGTTCAACAGTTCAAAAATAGGAAAAATAGACCCGAAACCTATTCGAAACACACCCGAGGCCCCCCGGACCCCATCTAACTGCACAAACAAGTCTCATAACCTAATACGGACTCGCTCGAGGTTCCAAACCACATAAAATAACACTAAAACGACGAATCAAACCAAAAATCAATGAAATTTCTCAAAACTTCTTTAAACATCAAATTTTGCATTTAAGGTCCGAATCACGCCAAACGAAATTTGTTTCATACCAAACTTCACAGATAACACATATAAATCATATCGAACTTGTACCGGGCTCCGGAACCAAGATACGGGCCCGATACCACAAGTTTCACATAACATTTTATTTTCAAAAACCTTTATATTTTTTAGAAAATAATTTTCTTTAAAAATTCATTTCTCGGACTTGGGACCTCAGAATTTGATTCCGGGCATACGCCCAAGTCCCATATTTTCCTACGGACCCTCCGGGACCGTCAAATCACAGGTCCGGGTCCGTTTACCAAAAACGTTGACCGAAGTCAACTTTATTAAATTTTCTAATACAAAATTATCATTTTTATCAGTTTTTTTCACATAAAGGCTTCCCCGCTATACGCCCGCGCTGCGCACGCAAATCGATGTGAGATAGAAAGAGGTTTTCACGACCTCGTAATACAGAATTAACTAGAAATATACGAAATGACCTTTTGAGTTATCACACATTACCCGATGAAAATTAAGCTTTTTTGTTTTACATTGTCATTAAATAAAAATTAAACTCTTAATATACATAAGAGATGAGACGTACTTGAAATTGGAGCTATCGTTGTAGAATATCCTATAAAAGTTTTGTGACAGTGGTGAACAGTAGCATTGCAAGCATAATTAAAAAAAATTTAAATACAAGATCGTACTCCATTTGAACCAAAAAAAAGAAGAAGATGAAGATAAAACGACAGGACGTTAATGATGAAATTTACCTTCCAACTATAGATGTTGGGCGGATCTAGTTGGGCGGGAGGTAGTTTATTCGGATCCCCTTCACTAAAAAGTTATACCGCACATATAAGATAAAATCTATTTTGTACATTATATATTACTATTCTTAGGGTATACGCGTTGCGCGTGTATCCCATATCATTACATACAAAACTTTAAGAAATAATGTTAAAATTATGAAATATCCT
>MDKI01144386.1:0-49679 GCA_005239505.1 Nicotiana paniculata | reverse complement strand
ACTCAATAATTAATCAGATGGAACTGGTTCTTCTAGTTGAACTGTAGCCTTTAAATCGCACAATGATTCTGCTAGAAAAGTAACTCTGGGAACTTTTCTTTCAGATTTTGATTCACTTCAGCTTTTGTGCGTGTAGAATTCTAGCAGAAATACATCAAGTATTTGTAGAGTCAATTTTTGAGCTTGTCGTCCAATTCTAGTCCAACTCTACCTGGGTGAACAAATTCGTATCAAACTCAACTTCCTTTCTTTTGTTACTTTCCTTGCTGAATTCGACTTCAATCTTCTCATTAGTTTGCAACCTTTTCGCAGTAGGAGACAATCTCTTGGTTCATTGATATTTCACATTCACAAATATCTCCTATGCATATACGGTTCATGTGCCAGCTATTCAGTTCAATATGTGTGCCTTGATGGACCTGGTTCAACTGGTCAGCCATTTGTCAATCTTCAAAACTATGCAGTGACATGGGTCAACGCATCTATCACTGAGTCAGGGGGTGAAACAATAATACACACTTGCAATACAATATGTTAGTATTCATATGTTTCTAAAACTTTGTATAGGGTTGTTTACCCTAAAATTTGGATAACAATTAAAATTATATTGTGGTTTTAAGATATGTGATTTCGTCCAATACCAATTAATAAACGAGAAGATAAATGACTGAATTAGATTGTAAAACAAATCAAACCAGTGCGTAAGCGAAGCCTCGACCTCAAATCGGAGTAACCTCGAGGTGATATTGTGAGAACAGTAAAGAATAAAACAACTCTGATGAACGGTAAGTAGAGCAATAAGCAAGAAAGAAATGATTGTATATATTTTTCTCAGTAAGCAATGATCATTACCGTTGAATGGAATTCCTCTTTATATAGTAGAAGAGTCCTAATTAAGGTATACTTCTAATTATAGTAGGCAATCATACAATTAGCTGATTAACCGCTATAGATTTGATTCGTTCCGCGATTCACGCCACGATCCTCGACCAATCGCGTATATCTCGCCCTTTCCGTTACAAAGTTATCCCGATATTAATCGAAGTCTATCTCTTCTGGTCTCGATTGATATTGACCTCGATGTGGAAAGATGCTTTGATTTTGGACTCGACGTCTTAGCTCTTCGACATAACGTCCCAATCTCGATCAAATAGTGAAATCGGGTAGCCCCGATTTCTACCGTATACAGATAGTCCCCTCGTTTCTTAGAATATAATGATAAGAAACGACTTGAGCCTCGATTTTCATATGACCTCTATAGACAATTATGTCATCCTCGTGACATAAGCGGTGGAAGTGATCGAAACGTCCCATCGGTACAGTTCCCAAACCATTAATGCACGTCAGTAGGCGGTCGGCCACTAGCGCCGTCGAACCGTCACCGTAATTCTATAAATATGGACTCTTTTGTTGAATGAAAACTTTTAATTTCATCTTCATCAATTCTCCTAAGTTTTTAACTCTCTCCATCTCTTCCCTCTCATCACTCCTTGAGCCAACTTTGTTAGTTTCAAACCACCAGAACTCAACACTTTCCTATTTCTACTACTCGTATCAATGGCGAAAACTTCCAAAACCGTTCCACAAAAGGAAAATGCTTATTCATCTCCTTCTCGATCGGTCGGTGATAAAATGCCGGCGAAACTGCTCCCTAGTGAGTATGTTCCCGGCCCGTGTGTCCTAAAATCCGACTTCAAAGTCGAGAACCCTCCATCGGTCCCCGGTCGATACGAGCACGTGTCGAGATATATTTGCTGAATAACGATGAGATATCTCGAGGACATTAAAAGGGACTGTAATTGCGGGGACGAAGTTGTTGTACATATCCCTCTCCTGAAGAAAGTATTGCCACCCACTTAGAAGGGTTTCTAAGTGTTTACACTTACCCTTTCATGTTGGGTCCCCTCGATCCAGTTATCATAGATTTCTGTAAGAGGTACCAAGTGACTATCATCCAGGTTCATCCTTCCTTCTGGCACACCGTAATCATGCTTCGGTTTTTCTACAGCAAAATCGAGGGGCTTCCATTCAGCCTTAACCATCTCATCAGGTTATATCGACCCCGAACCTTTCGAGGGTTGATCAAGCTTCAACGTCGAGCAACCAAGGCACTGTTCTTGAGTATCGACGAGGACAAAGACTGAGGGTGGATGAGTCGGTTTGTTCGGGTGAGGACTTGCGACCTTATCCCGAAGGAGAAAATGCCATTCCTCGAGAAATGGAACCCCGAGCATAAGTAACACTTTACTCATTAGTTTCCGTGTTACTATTTTTTTCTTTATTTAACACTCTTTATCTGTCATGCAGCGGATTCCTGGATGCCTCGAGCTGTTCCTGACCTCGAGGACTGGGTTCAGAAGTTGGCCTCGACTTCCTTTTATGTCGACCGCTGTTGGCGTGACATGGAAAAAGGCAAATGGGAGGCAAAGAAATCACGGTGAACTTTTCTTCCTTATTTCCGAGGTATCGATCATATTTCTTTTCCTTACTCAGTTTCTTTTCGTGCATGCCTGAAAAAGGATGCGGTTTTGAGGCCTCCGAGCAGCGAGGAAGAGACTAAGTCCCGGGTTCTGAAACTGGGGAAAGATAATAAGAGGAGGGGGTCTCGTCGTCCGAGGACCCCAAACCCAAAAGTGCTCCAGCTCGAAGGACCAGAAGGAAAATCATTCCTCCCACCATAGATTTGGTCCAAAGTCTGAGAGAAGAAGAAGAAGATGAGGGCGATAACTCGGCGCTGGTGATTCGATCGAGGAAGACCGCTGAGGCCTCAAAATCGGAGGCGGTTGTCGAGACCTAGCCTCGTGATGAGGAGGCTTCAAATAAAAATTCAGGCGAAGTCCCTGAATCGCCTGAGGTCGAGATTGTCCCTCGACCAACAAAAAACATACCAGAGGGGGCTGGTTCTGAGACCCCCATAGCCGAACAGAGCACCCCGAGTGACTCGATCGGGGTAGTGACATCAGGTCACTCACCTTCTCTACTGGCCTTCTCTGAGGAGACAATAAGAGAGGCTCGGGCTATAAGGACCCCCGACGTAGGCGGAGTCCACTAGTGAAGAGGATCCTTTTAGGGATTGCTTTACCGGGGTCGATGATGCCTCTGACCTCAAAGATACGTCTACCCTCTTCAAAGAGGCGCAACACCTTCTATCTCGAGTAAGTGTTAACTTCTATTGTTGTAATTTTCTTTTACTTTTCCTTCTTTCTATCTAAATTTCATCTTTTCTCATATAGGCCTTCTTCAAGTCTCGAGCTAACTTAAACCAGTGTGAGGCTGAGCTTCAAAAGCTTTCGGAGGAGAGGGGGTGCTCTCAAGCTCCTTTATAGGCAGAAGGATGAGGAGCTTAGGGATCTCCAAGATGACTTAGCCAAGGCCCGTAAGGAGGAAGCCGAGCTGAACGAGCAGGTAACTGTTCTTTTGAAAAAATACAGGCTCAATCCAAGGGTGGAAGTACGTTTCGATGTCTCAGGTGCAACAGAAAATTGAGAAGATCGAGCTATTCCGGGGGAGGTCGGTCAAGTTAAAGCTGACTGCCATCGGTGGAAGGAGGGCATGGATCGCTTTGCTACAAAGAAAGAGACCGCATTGACTCAATTGTCATCGGTAGAAATCCAGCTTTGGAATGCTAAGGAGAAGTGCTCGGTTCAGGCCAAGAGAATCGAGGAACTCGAGGCTGAACTCATTAAAGCCCGAACTAAGGCCGAAAAGGCAAAGACTCAAGCTAACCAACTGTAACTCTATACCTGGCTAATGCCGAGGCTGCTCAAACTCAACTGAGGGAGGCTACCGGCCAAGCATAATGGATGTAAGCTGGCTAAGTGCCAATCTCGGAGGGACACCTTCGAGGAGATTCATGCTCGAGGCTTCGACCTTTCTGAGGATATAGCTCAAGCAAAGATGCTCGAAGCTGATGCTAGGATATTGTCCTCCTTCGATGATGAAGATGACGATGAAGGCATCAAGAGCGGGTATGATAAAGGTGAGGGCCCGAGGAAGAAGTCGCCCCCGAGCATAATTAGGACTTGTACTTTTCTTTTCTTTTTTTGTAAGACCTTTGTCGGTCTTTTGTACATACACTTGTTCAAGTATATATATATATATATAAAGATATTTCCTTTTTGAATTCCTTCTCTAATTTATCTTCAAACTTGCTTTGTTCCTTGTAAAATTTTAGCACACTTTATGCCTTGAAAAATATGTTTGAGACTTCGGCTTTGGGCAACTATACTGAAGTCACAATAATGCTGCTTTTAGAGTTGAGTTCGAGTAAAACTCGAACTCGAAGCAATAGAACCCTTAGGTTTGTATTGAGTGAGAATGGATTCTCGAACCGTAGTCGAGTGGAGTTTTACTCAAGTTCGAAGTAGTGGAACCCTTAGGTTCGAATTGAGTGAGAACGTGTTCTCCAACTCTAAAATGTAATGGCCCTTAGGCTCTTTGAGTCGGGCCGATATGGCCTTAAAAGAATGGGTTTTCCCCTTTTCTGCTTAAAGACTTTATAATTAAAAAAATTGTTATGCCTTAGCATGAATTTTTTACCCATTGGGTTTTTTGAGGGTTTAATATTGATTGAAACCCCTTTACTTTTTGTGCCTTAGCACAAGTTTGTATTTGAATAATTCCATACCTCTTAAGGTTTTTCGAGGGCTGATATTATCAAAGCCCTTTGATTATTTTATTGAGGGTAGCCTTTTTTAACCGGTTTTCAAAGAATTTGAAGGCCTATTTTTATTGCGGGATTCAGACGTCTCCAAGCCACGTTAATTTGGCCGTAGCCTTTAGGTATATCTCTTGTGCTTATTTCCCAATAATATTCTGAACTTGTTCGAAGTGTCAGTCCCCGAGAATGATGGCCTTGTCCTATAAATAGAGGGTTGCCTCTTTGAGGTCTTATGGCTTTGAGTTTAGATAATTCGAACATGTTGATTTTCGACGGCAGTCCCCGAGTATGGGGTTGATCGTTCGAGGTGTAGTTGCACTTTGGCCCTTATTTTTCACAAAAATCATAAGTACGAATCTTGTAAAGTAGAAAATTTCATTGAGGCACAAGATATCTGATAAGGAAAAGTACTTCTTTGAATAGTTCATACATGCGTACATGTTTTGCCATTGGGGATCGACTAATCTATTCGGACACGGTTCATTCGACCATTTGTCCCATTACAAAATTTTCCTATCGAGGCTCTTTTGAAATGAAGTATTTTCCTTGAAAGTATAACATCCGAGGGTAATGCCCCCCCAGTATTTGAGGGTGATTGTAAAGAGACCTCGGATACTCTAAGTCAGTACGAACAATGGTTGCCTCGTTAAAAACCTTGCCGGAAAACCATTTGGGATAAAAAATGGTCGAAGGGAAAAAGAGTGCAACGTGTTCTTTAAGATCCTAATATATTCCTGCTTGATGAGAACTTCGATACCTTTGCTCGAACACCTGAAAATAAGTTAGTGTAAAATGCAAATGAAAAAGGAGAAGGTCATACCTTAACAATAATATCGCTTGAGGAGTGAGATGTTCCAATTATTTGGTAGTTTCTCACCATTTATCGTTCCTAGATTGTAGGATCCCTTTCTGACGATATCGAGGACTTGATATGGTCCTTCCCAATTCGGGTCGTGTTTTCCTTCGTTAGGGTCTCGAGTATTAAGGGTGACTTTTCTCATAACCAAGTCCCCGATTCTAAAGTGGCGAAGGTTGGTCCTTCGATTATAATACCTTTCGATGCATTGTTTTTGTGCGGACATTCGCACGAGGGCGGGTTCTCGTTTTCATCTAATAGTTCGAGTCTAGTTTTCATAGCCTCGTGATTTGATTCTTCCATTGTGTATCAAAAATCGGGTGCTGGGTTCCTCGACTTCGACTGGAATCAAGGCTTCGGAGCCATATACTAAAAAGAACGGTGTTTCCCCCGAACTGGACTTCGACGTTGTTCGATATGCCTACAGGACTTCAGGTAGAATTTCTCTCCGTTTTCCCTTGGCGTTTTTCACCTTTTCTTCAGATTCTGAATGATGGTCTTGTTTGTTGATTCGGCCTGCGCATTTTTGCTAGGATGATATGGTGTCGATAAGATTCTCTTTATTTTGTGATCTTCGAGAAACTTTGTTACCTTGCTGCCGATGAATTGTTTTCCATTGTCGCATACAATCTCGGCTGGTATCCGAATCACCATATGATGTGATCCCAATGAAGTCTATAACTTCTTTTTTTCTGATTTTCTCGAAGGCATGTGCTTCAACCAATTTAGAGAAATAGTCATTCATAAATAAAATGAACTTAGCTTTACCTGGGGCCGATGGAAAAGGCCCAACGACATTTCATAAATGGCCATGGAGATAGGACCGAATGAAGTTGTTCTCCGGGCTGGTGGATCATTGGTGCATACCTTTGACACTTATCACATTTTCGAACGAACTCGTTAGTGTCTTTTTTCATACTATCCCAATAGTATCCTGCTCTGATTATTTTGTGAACTAGTGATTCGGCACCGGAGTGGTTTCCACAAGTACCTTCGTGAACTTCTCATAGGATGTAATCGGTGTCCCTTGGTCCCAAGCATACTTCTAACGGTCCGTCGAACGTCCTCCTATACAATGTTCCATCCTCAGCCAATATGAATCGAACAACGTTTGTTCGTAGAGACCTAGGTTATTTAGGGTTCGATGGGAGCTTTCCATTTTTCAAATACTCTATATATTTATTCCCCCAATCCCAGTTTACGCTTGTGGAGTTTATCTCAACGTGACCTTCTCCGATTGTTGATTTTGAGAGTTAAACGACAGTCCTTGAGTTGATTTCGTCATCCTCGACTGATGATCCCAGATTTGCAAGGGCATCAGCTTCACTGCTCTGTTCTCGAGGTACGTGCTGCAAAGTCCATTCTTTAAAACGATGTAACATCACTTGTATCTATCCAAATACCTTTGCATTCTATCCTCTCAAACCTCGAAGGTTCTGTTCAATTGGTTTACTACCATTAGGGAGTCGCATTTGGCTTCAATGACTTTTGCTTCCAAGCTCTTAGCTAGTTCGATACCTGAAACCATGGCCTCATACTCGGACTCGTTGTTAGTCAACTTAGAAGTTTTAATAGATTGCCTAATAGTATTGCCCGTGGGCGGCTTTAAAATGATGCCTAGACCGGACCCCTTCACATTCGAAGCGTCGTCTGTAAAAAGGGTCCATTACCCCGATGATGTATCCCATTTTAACAAAATTTCCTTTTCGACTTTAGGTACGAGGGTTGGCGTGAAGTCCGCCACAAAGTCTGCCAAATTTTGAGACTTGATGACCGTTCGGGGTTGATATTCGATATCGTACCACTGAGTTCGATAGCCCATTTGGCCAATCGGTCCGATATTTCGGGCTTATACAAAACATTACGAAGCGAGTAAGTGGTTAATACACATATTGGGTGACATTGAAAATATGGTTTTAGCTTCCTAGAGGTGCTTATTAGAGCAAGTGCCAATTTTTCTAAGTGTGGCTATCTAGTTTCTGCTTCTCCTAGAGTTCGACTTACATAATAAACAGGAAATTGCGTACCTTTTTCCTCTCGAACTAGGACACCACTTACCGCGATTTCTGAGACAGCTAAGTATAAGTAGAGCTTTTCATCTGCTTTTGGAGTATGAAGCAATGGTGGGCTCGAGAGATATCGTTTGAATTCCTCTAATGTCTGCTGGTATTTTGGGGTCCAGGCGAAATCGTTCTTCTTTTTGAGTATTGAGAAGAACCTATGGCTCCGATCCGACGATCTCGAGATGAATTGACCTAAAGCAGCTATCCGCCATGTCAGCCTTTGTACGACTTTAACACTATCCACGACAGTGATGTATTCGATAGCCTTGATTTTATCAGCGTTGATCTTGATCCCTCGATTTGACACCATGAAGCCAAGGAACTTCCCCGATCCGACCCCGAAAGCACATTTCTCGGGGTTGAGATTCATGTTTTATTTTCTCAATATCTTGAATGTTTCCTGCAAATGTGTCAAATGGTCCTCTTCACGCAGGGAATTAACTATCATATCATCAATTTATACTTCCATTGACTTACCTATTTGTTCTTCGAACATTTTATTTACTAGGCGTTGGTAGTCATCCCCTACATTTTTTAGCCTAAAAGGCATTACGTTAAGCACTATGTACCATACTTAGTGATGAATGGAGTCTATTATTGATCTTCCGGGTTCATTTGGATTTGATTCTACCCGGAATAGGCGTCGAGAAAACTAAGGATCTCGTGACCGGCTATGGCGTCGATCATACGATCGATGTTAGGCAGAGGAAAAGAAACTTTGGGGCATGCTTTGTTCAAATCCTTATAATCTACATACATCCGAAGTTTTTTCCCCTTCGTAGGTACTACAACTACATTTGCTAACCATTCGTGATATTTCACTTCCCTAATGGACCCCATTTTGAGAAGTTTAGTTACCTTGTCCTTGATGAATGTGTGCTTTACCTCGTACTGGGGCCTTCTCTTTTATTTCATTGTCCTGAATTTCGGGTCCAAACTCAATCGATGTGTCGTTACCTCTGGCGGGGTCCCTATCATGTCTAAGTGAGACCAAGCAAAACAATCCATGTTATAAATAAGAAATCGAGTTTTTCCCTGAGTTCGGGGGTTAAACCCATTCCCAGGTATACCTTTCGCTTGGGCAGGTGCTCGATTAATATAACCTGTTCCATCTCTTTGACTGTCGATTTGGTTGCTTCAGAGTCCTCGGGAATGATGAAGATTCGAGGGATCCAATGGTCGTCTTCTTCTTCTTCCATTCCCTGCTTCTCCGATTCAGTCGAGGCTGGTGGTTGTGGTTGCTATTTGGCCTCTTTTTTTCCTTGGATGTCCGATCCCTTTGATGTCGAAAGTGCCGATATCGATATCACTTCATCGACTGCGAATGTTTCCTTTGCATCATGCTGCTCCCCATGTACTGTTTTCACCCCGTCCGATGTCGGGAATTTCATCATTTGGTGGAGAGTCGAAGGGACTGCCCTCATATTATGAATCCAGGGCCTCCCGAGTAGTGCGTTGTACCTCATGTCGCCCTCGATTACATGGAACTTGGTTTCTTGGATAGTTCCAGCTACGTTCACTGGTAGGATGATATTTCCTTTAGTTGTTTCGCTGGCCATACTGAAACCGTTCAAAACCTGAGTTGCGGGCACGATTTGGTCTTGTAGGACGAGCTGCTCCACGACCCTTGATCAGATCGGCCCGTCCCAAAAGTGCATCTCTCAATCTCTCTATGCACTGCCGAGGATCGATCAGCCTGTCCTAAAAGTGCGTCTCTCATAAGAGTGGGGGAAATCACACTCCGCTCGCGGAATACAAATTGCGAAGCAGTCACATGCACATACATTATTCCTTTTTAAAAGAGAATACCTTTCCATGAACAATTTCTTACAAGTTTTTCTCAAATTTCATAACTTCGGGAACGTAAGCAACACGAAATGTTAATTCAGCACGCATATAGTTCATATCAAGTAAAACACAAGGCATGATGTGGGCCTAACTACCCGGACATAATAGTAATAGTCGCTACGTACGGACTCTCGTCACTTTGTACGTATGTAGCCCCCCCACAAATTATCACACATAGCATTTAAATCACCTAGGGGGACAATTCCCCCTTACAAGGTTAGAAAGGAGACTCACCTCGTGTCGAATCTACCCCTCGGACCAAGGATGCGCCCGAATCTCCGAACTCTACACCCGAGGACTCGCAACTAGCCAAATACGGTATAATGACATCAATGCATGCTCAAAGTAGGGAAATTATCCTAATTTTTCAATAATTCAACATTCTTGAGAAATTCCCAAAATCCAACCCCGGGCCCGCACGCTCGGATTCCAATAATTCTCGAAGGGAACACTCACCCAAAGCCTAAGGATCATTAATATACGATTCTTACTTGATTTCATAGCTAATTCCAAAAAAATTCTCAAATTATCACAAGCTCTAGGTTACTACCCAATTCTTGATTTTTCACTAAGTTAGGTAGTTAATTAAGCTAGAAATCCATGCATGAAGCTAAGATTAGAGTAGATATTACTTACCTTAAATGACCAGGTCGATAGCCCTTCAACAATGGTGGAAATCGCCCCAAGGAAGAAGAAGAAGATGAGAAAATGTGTTAAGACCCGTGTATAAAAACACACTGTCTGGACAGTGCTTTCGCACCTGCAGCTCGAGGCCCGCACCTGCGGTCTCGCAGCTGCGAGTAAAGGCCCACACCTGCGGAAATGGACAGGGGAGCGTGGGCCCGCACCTGCGGCATGGAGACCGCACCTGCGGCTCCGCTCCTGCGGAACTTTGTCCGCACCTGCGAGAATTGGCCAGACCACTGGGGGTCGCACCTGCGATGCTGGGGACCACAGGAGCGGTCCGACACCTGCGACTGGGCAACCGCACCTGCGGTCACACCAGAACAGGTGCACCAGCAGCTATTTTAGCTGGTTTTTAGCCCTGTTAGGTGCCCGGGAGTCACCTGGGCCCACCCGAGCCCTAGTCCAAATATACCAACGAGTCCCAAATCATAATACAGACTCGCTCGAGCCTTCGGAACACCCAAAACAATGCTAAAACTCAAAATCACACCTCCAAACCCCAAGAACCAAACGTAGGAACTTTAAGCTTTCTCGACTTGCTAACAACGCGCCGAACCGACCTATACAACTCGAAATGACACCAGATTTTGCAGGAAAGTCATAATTTACATAACGGAACTACTCCCGATCTCGGAATTCCGTTCGTACCTCGATAACACAAAAACACGTCCCAAACCAAAATAGGAACTCAAGGAACTTCTTATTTCAATATTGGGCGCCGAAATGCCCCCGGGTCATCAGAAACCCATTCCGAATATATGCCCAGGTCCGAGGTTGTTTACCCAAAGTGTTGACCAAAGTCAAACTTGGCCTTAAAGGCCAACCTTAAGGAACCAATTGTTCCTATAGCACTCTAAACACCTCCGAATCCCGGACCACCAGTCCCCACAAGTCATAAATCATAAAAAGCCGCTATGGGAAGTTTCATTTAGGGGAAAGGGGTCCGATAATGCAAAATGACCGGTCGAGTCATTTCATTCTCCACCTCTTAAACAAATGTTCGTCCACGAACGGGTCTAGAATCATACCTGAAGTGCTGAATAAGTGTGGATATCTGCTCCGCATGTCCTCCTCGGACTCCCAAGTCGCCTCCTCAACTGGTTGGCCTTTCCACTGGACCTTTACATCAGAAACTCTTTTGGACCTCAACTGTCGGTCCTGCCTATCAATAATAGCAACTGGCTCCTCCTCGTAGCCCAACCTCTCATCCAACTGAATAGTGTTGAAATCAACCACGTGAGAGAAGTCGACGTGGTACCTCCGGAGCATGGATACATGAAAAACTGGGTGAACTCCTGATAAATTGGGAGTCAAGGCCAGCTCATAAGAAACCTCCCCAACTCGCCTCAACACCTCGAATGAACCTATAAGCCTCGGTCTCAGCTTGTCCTTCTTCCCAAACCTCATAATACCCTTCATAGGCGAGACTTTCAATAGGACCCTATCTCCCTCCATAAGTGATACATCACGCGCCCTCTTATACGCGTAACTCTTCTGTCTGGACTGTGCTATACGGAGCCTCTCCTGAATCAACTTCACTTTCTCCAAGGAATCCCTCACCAGGTCGATGCCATATAACTTAGCCTCGCCTGGCTCAAACCACCCGATAGGAGAATGACATCACCGACCATACAAAGCCTCAAATGGTGCCATCTCAATGCTGGACTGATAACTATTATTGTAAGCAAACTCGGCCAAAGGCAAGAACTGGTCCCACTGACCTCCGAAGTCAATCACACATGCCCTGAGCATGTCCTCCAATATCTTAACTGTACGTTCTGACTGACCATCAGTCTGAGGGTGAAATGTTGTGCTGAGGTCTATCTGGGTGCCCATCTCACTATGCAACGCTCTCCAGAAGTGCGAGGTGAACTGAGGACCTCGATCTGATATAATGGACACCGGCACACCATGCAACCGAACTATCTCCCGAATATAGATCTGGGCTAACCTCTCAGAAGTATAAGTAGTAGCCACTGGAATAAAATGCGCCGATTTGGTCAATCTATCCACAATGACCCAAACCGCGTCAACCTTCCGCAAAGTCCGAGGCAACCCAACCACAAAGACCATAGTAATGCGCTCCCATTTCCACTCAGGAATGGGCATCTGCTGAAGTAGGCCTCCTTGCCTCTGGTGCTCATACTTAACCTGCTGGAAATTAAGGTACCTAGTCACATACTCCACAATGTCCTTATTGATTCGCCTCCACCAGTAATGCTGCTTGTAATCACAATACATCTTCGTAGCACCAGGGTGAACAGAATACCGTGAACTGTGTGCCTCTTCTAGAATCCTCTCCTTCAGGCCATCATCATTAGGAACACATAAGCGGCCCTGAAGTCTCAAAACACCATCCTCGCCGATAGTAACCTCCTTGGCCCTACCTGAACCAATGCCTCCCGAAGCTCTGCTAAGCACGGATCATAGAATTGTCGGGCCTTAATCTCTCCCAATAATAAAGACTGAGCAACCACATGTGCTAAAACTCGGCGAGGCTCTGAAAGGTCCAACCTCACTAGGCGATTGGCCAAGGACTGAATGTCCAAGGCTAGAGGTCTCTCCTCTGCTGCAATATAAGCCAAGCTACCCATACTCTCAGCCTTCCTGCTCAAAGCATCTGCCACCACATTTGCCTTGCCCGGGTGATAAAGAATGGTGATATCATAATCCTTCAACAACTCAAGCCATCTGCGCTGCCTCAAATTAAGATCCTTCTGCTTGAACAAGTGCTGCAAGCTACGGTGGTTTGTATAAACCTCACAGAACACTCCATACAAATAGTGCCTCCAAATCTTAAGAGCATGAACAATCGCCGCCAACTCCAACTCGTGCACAGGGTAATTCTTCTCATGAACCTTCAGTTGGCATGAAGCATAAGCAATAATTCTCCCTTCCTGCATCAATACACACCCCAAGCCAGCGCATGAAGCGTCGCAATATACTGTGTACATCCCAGAACCGGAATGCAATACTAGAATTGGCGCTGAGGTCAATGTTGTCTTGAGCTTCTGAAATCTCGCCTCACACTCGTCAGACCATCGAAACGGGGCATTCTTCTGATTCAATCTAGTCAATGGAGCTGCAATAGAAGAGAAACCCTCCACAAATCGGCGATAATAGCCTGCTAGGCCCAAAAAGCTCCTGATCTCTGTAGCTGAAGTAGGACGCGACCAACTCTGAACTGCCTCGATCTTCTGAGGATCAACCTTGATACCCTCCCCGGATACCACATTCCCCAAAAATGCCACAGAATCCAACCAAAACTCACACTTGGAGAACTTAGCGTATAGCTTCTGTTCTTGCAAGGTCTGGAGCACGACTCTCAAATGATGCTCGTGCTCCCCCAGGCTACGGGAGTAAATCAAAATGTCATCAATGAAGACAATGACGAAGGAATCAATATACGGCCTGAACATCCTATTCATCAAGTCCATGAATGTTGTTGAGGCATTATTCAAGCCAAAGGACATTATTAGGAACTCATAATGGCCATATCTCGTACGAAAAGAAGTCTTCGGAACATCTAAAGCCCGAATCCTCAACTGATGATACCCTGATCGCAAATCAATCTTAGAAAACATGCGAGCACCCTGAAACTAGTCAAACAAATCATCGATGCGCGGAAAGGGATACTTATTCTTAATAGTAACCTTGTTCAACTGGTGATAATCAATACACATCCGCATAGACCCATCCTTTTTATTCACAAATAAAATTGGAGCACCCTACGACGATACACTCGGTCTGATGAACCCCTTAGCTAACAACTCCTCAAGCTGCTCCTTCAACTCTTTCGGAGCCATACTATACTGAGGAATGGATATAGGCTGGGTGTCTGGAGCTAAATCAATGCAGAAATCCATATCACGGTTCGTAGGCATGCCCGGAAGATCCGAAGGAAATACATCAGCAAACTCTCGAACAACTGGCACGGAATCAATCATCGGAGACTCGGCGGTGGTGTCCCACACATAAGCAAAATAGGCTAGACAAACGTTCTCGACCATATGTCGAGCCTTCAAAAATGAAATAACCCGGCTGGCTGCGCTAATTGAAGAACCCCTCCACTCCAGCCTAGGTGACTCGGGCATGGCTAAAGTAACTATCTTGACATGGAAATCAAGCATGGCATGATAAGGAGATAGCCAATCCATTCCTAGAATAACCTCAAAATCAACCATGTCGAGCAACAAAAGGTCGGCTCTGGTCTCGAACCCACAGAAAGTGATCACACAAGACCGATACACCCGGCCTACCACCACAGAGTCGCCCACAAGAGTAGACACATATATAGGAGATCCCAAGGTATCACGAGAGACATCCAGAAAAGGAGCAAATAGGGCTGAAACATATGAATAAGAGGATCCTGGATCAAACAATACTGAAGCCTCTCTACCGTATACTGAGATAATACCTGTGATCACGGCGTCTGAGGCCACTGCATCTGATCTGGACGGAATAGCATAATACCTGGCTGGAGCACCTGAGGACTAAGCCCCACCGGAGTGAAGAGGAGCTACCTGACCTCCCCCTGACTAGCCTCCACCTCTAGGACGACCCCTACCGACCTGTCCTCCACCTCTAGGTGGCCGGACTGCTGGTGCCGGCTGATAGCTCTGTTGTACGGCCTTTTCCCAATACTGGGGACACTGCCTCCTCATATAACATGTCTCTCCACACTCATAACAACTCCCAGGTGGCACAGTCTGCTGCCCAGAGGAAGATCCCTGAAGGGCCGGAGGGCGGTGAGAGCCCTCAGGCATAGCACTGAAATAAGGATCGGAGGATCTCGGATGATTGGAATAACCACTGTGTGAACTCTGAATGGATGGAGGACGGTAGGAACACTCTGGCATGGCGCTGAAATGAGGCCTCGCTGGAACACCTCGGGGAGGTGGTGGAGGTGATAAATATAAAGTCCTGCTGGGCTGACCACTGCTATGCTGACTCCTGCCTCTAGCTGGGGCACCTCTGAAATCCCCTGAGAACCTAGATCTCTTGTCCTGATGACCCTGCTCCCTGCTACTCGACCGATAACCCTTGATCCTACGAGCAATCTCCACTACGAACTGATAAAGGGTACCCATCTCCACCTCTCGAGCCATGGTGGATCTAATACCTAGATGCAACCCTGCTACAAACCTACAAACTCTCTCAGCATCGGTGGGAAATATCATAAGAGCATGGCGTGACAGCTCTAAAAATCTGGCTTCATAATCTGTCATGGACATTTGCCCCTGCTCTAACCGCTCAAACTGACCCCACAACTCTTCCATCTCAGAGGGTGGAATATATCTATCCAAGAACATCTGTGTGAACTGCTCCCCAAGTGATAGTAGGAGAATCGGTTGGCCTGCTGAGAATATAAGACTGCCACCACCTGCGAGCTTTGCCCTCTAACTGGAATGCAGTGAAGTCCACCCCATGGGACGCTAGGATCCCCATGTTCTGCAGTCTATCCCTACACCTATCAATGAAGTCCTGGGCATCCTCACCTTGCTCACCCCCAAAGGCTAGAGGACGCAAGCGAGTCCATCTGTCTAACATCTTATGCTGGTTTCCATCCGCAGCTGGTCTGGGCTCCGGTGTTGCCGCTACAGGCTGGGTACCACCCACGGGCAGTGTACTCGGGGTGTGATGTAATGTTGCTGTCGGTCCTGCGACCTGGGCAGTAGGGGTCTGGGCTCCCCCTCCCGCCTGTGAAGTGGCAGGATCTGTTGGAAATAAACCATCCTGGGACATGGTGTCCATAAATCTCATCATACGACCCATGACTGCCTGGAAGTCTGGCGCCGTCATAAAGTCTACGGGTGCAGGATCTGCTGGAGGCACCTCATCCTGCTCCTCTAATATAGGGTCCTCTGATGGCAGGACCGGTATAGCTCTGGGACGCCCTCATCCCCTACCACGGGCCAGTTCTCTCCCCTGGCCTCAGACGGCGGGGGTAGCGGCCCTTCCCGGATCCGGAACATTAGATGCACGCGTCCTAATCATCTGTGAGAGAATAGAAGAATGAGTTTAGTAAATCATAGGTTGCACGATAGAATAAGAACAAATAGAGGTTTCCTAACACCCTGTAGCCTCCTGAAGATAAGTACAAACGTCTCTGTACCGATCCGCAAGACTCTACTGGGTTCGCCCGTGACTCGTGAGACTTACGTGAACCTAGTGCTCTGATACCATGTTGTCACGACGCAAAATCCCACGCGGGTCGTGATGGCGCCCGACACCGGAGTCAGGCAAGCCAACAATTGTTTACTAGTGAGATTTTTCTTATTAACATACCAATCCCACATATTTTCCAAAGTTTTAAACTTAGCTCATTTAAATAAAACGGAAACATTTACCAATTTAAATACATACAGCCAAAATGATCGTGATCCAATATATATACAGTCCCAAAATAAGAATATACTAAGTGCGTGTCAGGAACTAGTGTCACAAGTCATTAGGTGAACTAGTAGAATATACAAAAGATGATACAAGTTGTACTGCTGTCTGAAAGGATGTAGACAGAAATAAACAAAAGATAACTCCATAGCACAACTGAGAATCTCCAAGGGAGGAAGATCACTGTGGAGTCAGGTCCAGAATATATATGTCAATCTCCGATCGGATAAACAGAAACACCAGCCCCAGAACCTGTACAATTAAGTACAGAAGTGCAGCATGAGTATATAAATATATATGTACCCAGTGAGTATCCCGCCTAACCTCGAAGAGGTAGTGACGAGAGGTCGACATGACACTCACTAAGGTCCAACAATATAATTTAACATAATGTAATAAAAACAGTAGGCATGTAAGGACAGTGAAGCAACAAATATATATGTAAGATACTGAAATCCAGGAAGAATACTGAGGATAAATAAAACAATTACCACTTCACGTTTTCCAAAATCTCTGTCAGATTAATTTCATGAAATTTAATAACAAATAAATCATATGCATGCAGGGTAAGGACAACCGGCCGGAGTCATAAGATAGTCACGCTCGTGCACTGCCGAGGATCGAACGGCCCGTACAAAAAGTGCACCTCCCAACCTCTCTATGCACTGCCAAGGATCGATCGGCCCGTCCCAAAAGTGCATCTCTCAACCTCTCTACGCACTGCCGAGGATCGAACGGCCCGTACAAAAAGTGCACCTCCCAACCTCTCTATGCACTGCCAAGGATCGATCGGCCCGTCCCAAAAGTGCATCTCTCAACCTCTCTACGCACTGCCGAGGATCGAACGGCCCGTGCCAAAAGTGCGTCTCTCATCTATCTATGCACTGCTGAGGATCGATCGGCCCGTCCCAAAAGTGCATCTCTCAACGCACTGCCGAGGATCGATCGACCCGTCCCAAAAGTGCGTCTCTCATAAAAGTGGGGGAAATCACACTCTGCTCGCGGAATACCAATTGCCAAGCGGTCACATGCACATACATTATTCCTTTTTAAAAGATACTACCTTTCCATGAACAATTTCTTACAAGTTTTTCTCAAATTTCATAACTTCGGGAACGTAAGCAACACCTAGGGGGACAATTCTCCCTTACAAGGTTAGAAAGGAGACTCACCTCGTGTCGATTCTACCCCTAGGACCAAGGATGCGCCCGAATTTACGAACTCTACACCCAAGGACTCACAATTAGCCATACGGTATAATGACATGCATGCTCAAAGTAGGGAAATTATCCTAATTTTCCAATAATTCAACATTCTTGAGAAATTCCCAAAATCCAACCCCGGGCCCGCACACTCGTATTCCAATAATGCTCGAAGGGAACACTCACCCAAATCCTAAGGATCATTAATATACGATTCTTACTTGATTTCATAGCAAATTCTCGGAAAAATTCTCAAATTATCACAAGCTCTAGCTTACTACCCAATTCTAGATTTTTCACTAATTTACGTAGTTAATTAAGCTAGAAATCCATGCATGAAACTAATATTAGAGTAGATTTTACTTACCTTAAATGACCAGGTCGATAGCCCCTCAAAAATGGTGGAAATCGCCCCAAGGAAGAAGAAGAAGATGAAAAAATATGTTAAGACCCGTGTATAAAAACACATTGTCTGGACAGTGCTTTCGCACCTGCGGCTCAAGGACCGCACATGCGGTCTCGCACCTGCGAGCAAAGGCCCGCACCTGCGGAAATGGACTTGGGAGCTTGGGCCCGCACCTGCGGAGTGGAGACCGCACCTGCGGCTCCGCTCCTGCAGAACTTTGTTCGCACATGTGAGAATTGTCCAGACCACTGGGGGTCGCACCTGCGATGCTGGGGACCGCAGGAGTGGTCCCGCACCTGCGACTGGGCAACCGCACCTGAGGTCACACCAGAACAGGTGCACCAGCAGCTATTTTAGCTGGTTTTTAGCCCCGTTAGGTGCCCGGGAGGCACCTGGGCCCACCCGAGCCCTATTCCAAATATACCAACGAGTCCCAAATCGTAATACAGACTCATTCGATCCTTCGAAACACCCAAAACAACGCTAAAACTCAAAATCACACTTCCAAACCTCAAGAATCAAACTTAGGAACTTTAAGTTTTCTAGACTTAGCTAACAACGCGCCGAACCAACCTATACAACTTGGAATGACACCAAATTTTGCAGGTAAGTCATAATTAACATAACGGAATACTCTCGATCTTGGAATTCCGTTCGGACCTCGATAACACAAAACACATCCCAAACCAAAATAGGAACTTAAGGAACTTCTTATTTCAATATTGGGCGCCGAAATGTCCTCGGGTCATCAGAAACCCATTCCGAACATACACCCAGGTCCAAAATCATCACACGAAGCTACTGGAATTGACGAAACTCGATTCCGAGGTCGTTTACCCAAAGTGTTGACCGAAGTCAAACTTGGCCTTAAAGGCCAACCTTAAGGAACCAATTATTCCTATAGCACTCTAAACACCTCTGAATCCCGGACCACCAGTCCCTGCAAGTCATAAATCATAAAAATCCGCTATGGGAAGTTTCATTTAGGGGAACGGGGTCCGATAACGGAAAAAAAACGGTCGAGTTGTTACATTATATGAGACATTTCTGTAAGATTCCTTTATATTATTGAGTTATATCTTGTATGGTTCATGACAATGTAAGGATGAACTCTCGCTCAAATCGATTGCTTTTCTTTTCTAAATCTTAAATACGAACAAAGAAAAGCAAATAGTAGAAAAACCTAAACTATTTTGTTGGAAGAGAAATTTATACCATGGCCGACCAATTTGAGAGGTTTCTCTTCCAACAAATTGTTTAGATTTTTATACACTTTGCTTGTATTTACTCTTAAACCTCTTTATTCCTAGGCAGAATGTATCATGTTTTATTTGTATTAAGCGAGTAACTAATTTATTTTTTGCTAGTGGGTTGAGATTCGATACATTTAATTGATGCTGTTGATTCATTTATTGCCTACGATGGATAAACTTGTCTATTATATTAGTTTTTATTGTTGTGATACTGAGAGTGGCTATTTATTGGTATTTTGAGGCATATGATGCCGATATTTATTGATATAGGTGTTCCAATAAATGGGTTAGTTTTATCGATTCTTTGATTCTCTTTGTTTGTATTTAAGATTTACAGAAGAAAAGTAATCGATTTCAAGGAGATTTTATCATTGCAAACTTTCGTTATATTCAGGGGCAGCTCAATGAATCCCGTGGGCTAAGGCGAAATCATATTAAGATGCCCTCAAATTTCTTTTATAAAAATATTTATACTAACAACAAAAATTTACTTTCTAAATAATAAATAAATTATTTAAAACAAAATAAGGAAATTTTAAAAAACAAAAGGAAGACGAACACAAAAAATAAAGTACCGGACTATCGGAAATTGAGGTCCACAAATTTGATTCGGCTAACATCTCAAACAAGAAAAAGAAATAAACGTTCATAGCGTAATAACTTAAGTTTTGAGCATTAACGATGTCAAAAATATTTACTCTTTATGATCAATTTAAATGATATTTGTAGTTCATTCTATTAAGTAGCACTTATTGGTGAATATCTAAAATAAACTATAAATTACCTAATATAACATGTCGAATTACACTAAAGGAAAACTGGTGCATGAATACTTTTGTGTTCATGCAATTTGAGAGAATATTGTAAAAGAAATTCATTATGTTGTCGATATATATAGCTTAATTCCTATATAAAAAGGATAAAATTAAAATTGAATATTGAAGCAAATATACTAATTAATCAAGAAATAAAATTGTCATAATTTATGAATTTATTCGTCACGACCCAAAATCCTAACTCAGATCGTGATGGCGCCCAACACCGGGGTTATGCAAGCCAACACTCAGATTACTAAGGATTTTCCCATACTTGATTAAACATCCCAACACATGCCAAGTTTTAAAGTTCAAAACATTAATGGAAAGCATAATTAGCCAATTTAACCAAAAGCAGTCATAAAGAGGCGTGATCCAATATATACATAAAGATCCGCAAACCATAATATCTACCACGTGAGTGTCAGGAACTAGTGTCACAAGTCCTACGGGCATGCTAATAGAATATACAAAAGATGTAATATAATTGTCCCACTATCTGGAAGAAATACACGGGAATAACAAAAGAAAATCCATGGTGCCGCCGAGGATCGTCAGGAGAAGCAGCTCACCGTGAAGTCAGGTCCAATCTATACTCAGAATCGAGCTCCGGTCTGATAACCGGATGCACCAGCCTCAGAACCTGTACAATTAAGTATAAAAGCGTTAGCATGAGTACATAAATAAATATGTGCCCAGTGAGTATCCAATCTAACCTCGAAGAAGTAGTGATGAGAGGTCGACTCGACACTCACTAAGGTCCAACAAAATAATTTATCAAGATATGATGTCAGTAATAGGCATACGAGGATGAATAAAACAGTAAACATTAAAGATAACCGTAATTCAAATAAATACTAGAAGTAAAATAAATAATTACTACTTCATTTTCCCCAAAATATCTTGTCACTTCAATATCCATGAAATCATTAACAATTTGAAATCATTAACATGCGCATACGAAATAAGGACAACCGGCCTGAGCCATCATTATAATCATATTTGTGCACTGCCGAGGGTCGAAATGCCTGAACCATAATTACATCTTTCAATCTCGTCGTGGCGTACGGCCCGCTCCCATGAGAGTGGGGGAAATAACACTCCGCTCGCGGAATGTAAATTGTGAAGCAGTCACATGCACACGCAATATTAACCATAATGTATCTTTCAATCTCGTCGTGGCGTATGGCCTGCTCCCATGAGAGTGGGGGAAATAATACTCCGCTCGCGGAATGTAAATTTAGAAGCGGTCACATGCACACACAATATTCTTCATAAATTTATTTTCCAGTGAACAATTCCTTTAAATTCTCAAATTCCATGATCTCAGGGAAACAAATCCGCATATGACATAAATTCATGAAGCATATAGTTCATTTCAAGGAAAAACACAAGGCATGGTGTAGGCCTAACTACCCGGACACAACAAAAATAGCCGCTATGTACGGACTCTCGTCACTTCGTACGTACGTAGCCCCCACAAACATTAGCACATAGTCATTTAAATCACCTAGGGGACCATTCCCTCTTACAAGGTTAGAAAGGAGACTCACCTCGCGTCGAACCTATTCCCTGGGTCAAGAATGCGCCTGAAACTCCGAACTCGTCTCCCAAGGAATCGAAACTAATCAAATGTCAAGTAAATACATCAAATTATACTCAAAAGCATGGGATTCTCCTATTTACTTAGTCATTTAATCCTACTTGAAGAAATCCCAAAATTCATCCCTAGGCCTGCATGCTCGGATTTCTGAAACTTTCGAAGGAATCACTTATCCATAACCTAAGGATCGTTAATATGTGGTTTTTGTATGATTTCATGGCTAATTAATGGGTAATTCCCTAAGTTTTCATAAAGCCCTAGGTTACTACCCAAATCCTTGATTTTTACTAATTAGGTAGTTAATTTGACTAGGAATTCATGCATTAAACTAACATTAGGGTAGAATTCACTTACCTTTCAGTAGCTAGGTCGTGGGGTTCTTTTCCAAGCTCTCAAGGTCTCTAATAGTGGGAAGAAATGGAGAAAAATGAAGAATTCCCATGTTTTAAAGAACTCACTGCCTCTGTGATTCTGCACTTGCGGCTCAAGGACCGCACCTGTGGTCTCGCACCTACGAGTAAAGGCTCGCACATGCGGAACTGGGACAAGGGTCATGGGCTCGCATCTGCGGAACTGAGTCTGCACCTGCGGGGAAAGGGCCCGCACCTGCTAGAAGAGGGCATCCCATCTGTAGGTCGCACTTGCGAGGCTGGGACCGCAGAAGCGATCCCGCACCTGCGACTGGAAACCGCACCTACGGTCACACCAGAACAGGTGCACCAGCAGTTGCTTCAGCTGGTTTTTAGCCTCGTATGGTGCCCGAGAGGCACCTGGGCCCACCCGAGTCCCCGTCCAAGTATACCAACAAGTCCCAAATCATAATACGGACTTTCTCGAGCCTTCAGAACATTCAAAACAATGCTAAAACTAAAAATCACACCTCAAAACCCTTAGAGATCAAACTTAAGAACTTCAAGTTCGTGAATTTGCTAACAATGCGCCAAATCAACCTATACTACTCGGAATGACACCAAACTTTGCAAGAAAGTCATGAATGACATAACAAAACTATTCCCGATCTTGGAATTCCGTTTGGACCTCGATAACACAAAAACACGTCCCCAAACCTCAATATGAACTTAAGGAAACTCTTATTTCACTATTGGGCGCCGAAACGCTCCCGGGTCATCCAAAACCCATTCCGAACATACGCCCAAGTCTGAAATCATCATACAAAGCTACCGGAACCGTTGAAACTCGATTCCGAGATTGTTTACTCAAAATGTTGACCGAAGTCAAACTTGGCCTTAAAGGCCAACCTTAAGGAACCAAGTGTTCCTATATCACTCTAAACACTTCCGAATCCCTAACCACCCGTCCTCACAAGTCATAAATCACAATAAGCCGCTATGAGAAGTTTAATTTAGGGGAACAGGGTCCTGATACACAAAACAACCGGTCGGGTCGTTACATTATTGATATAAAATAGTCTCAATCAAATAATAAAAAATATGTTGTAACACTTTTCTTTATACTAATTATTTATGTAACATATAGTAATAATAATAATAATAATAATAATAATAATAATAATAATAATAATTTAAAATAAATTCGAGGCCTTCAAATCTGGGGGCCTAAGGCGACGACCTCACTGCCCAATCCTTTAGAGTCGCCCCTGACTCGAACATTATCATTATAAAAATTAATTTTAAGTAACCACTTGCCTGCCTTGATATAGTAAAACTAAAACGTACAAATGCACTCACTACTCCTTACTTAAACTTTATGTGATATTCAAAGTGAATCTCGTTAAAATATGGTGCATGTGTAGAAGGTGACATGCTCGTTAGGATCGGTGGTCCCATTTACTTAGGTATATCCGGCATACAAAAAATTTTTGGAATGGGTTTTGGAGCCGCCCTTAGAGGAAACGTCTTATGTACAAATTTCTTCGAATCCAGCCTTTTCAAAATTAGCGGTGCCCCTGGTATCTGATCAACTCGGGAGTTGTATGTTTCCATTTTTTTATCATTAGCTTCAATTTTCTTCTCTCCCGACTCAATTCTTTTGGTGAGTTCCTCGAGCATTTTCATTATTGTAGGATCGGTCCCCGATTCGTTATTATTCGACCTCTAGGGTACTGGCTCGGTACAACAGGTGGCTTCCGGTTCGACCCCACTCGGAGTTCTATGTTGATCTTGTAGCTGCGCAATAGCGACTTGCTGAGCCTGTAGCATTTCGAATATTACCTGGAGACTGACTCCTCCATCTCCTTCGCCCTGTGCACCTTGGCCGTCATATCGGCCTTCTCTATGTACACTCCCTTCGGGGTAGCTCCCAGGTTCGCATTCAAAGAAATGTGCGAACTGACGTCAACTGGGTTGGCAATTGATGCTCCCCCGAGATCAGCTTGTGGCACCTCGACCCTTGGAGCAATTACATTGTCGTTCTCCCCGTGAACTTCGAGGCCAATGTCACCTTGTGTGGATGCGTTTTGTGAGTTTGACATATTTTATCCTGAAAGCAAAAATACTTGACAAGAACAAGCATAAAATAGTGTATGTTATCAGAATCAATATTGAATAAACACTATTATCCTTAGCCCCACGGTGGGCGCCAAACTGTTTACCCTAAAATTTGGATAACAATTAAACTTATATTGTGGTTTTAAGGATATATGATTTCGTCCAATACCGATTGATAAACGAGAAGATAAATGACTAAATTATATTTTAAAATAAATCAAACCACTGCGTAAGCGAAGCCTCAACCTCAAATTGAAGTAACCTCGAGGTGATATTGTGAGAACGGTAAAGAATAAAACAACTATGATGAACGGTATGTAGATCAATAAGAAAGAAAGAAATTATTGTTTATATTTTTCTCAGTAAGCAATGATCATTACAATTGAATGGAATTCCTCTTTATATAGTAGAAATGTCCTAATTAAGGTATTGTAATGACCCAACCAGTCGTTTTGACCAATTTCACTTCGCTCGGTTGTTTAAGGGCATGAGTAGCTCCTTATGATGTGTTTTAACTTATGTGAATCGTCGGTTTTGGTATTTCAGGTTATCCGGAATTGATTTGGGAGAATGATCTTAGCTAGAAGCTCTAATTTGAAAGGTTTGATCAAGTTTTTGAATTTTGAGTAAACGAATTCAGATCTGGATTTTTTTGATTCGGTTAGCTTCGTTTGGTGATGTTAGACTTAGGAGTGTGTTCGGAATGTAATTTGGAGGTCCGTGGTAGAATTAGGATTGAATTGGCGAAAATTGGAAATTTAGAAGTTCTTAGACTTGAATTCGAGGTTGATCTGGTGTTTTGGTGTTGTTTTGGGTGTTCTGAAGGTTCGACTAAGTTTGAGTTATGTTATGGGACTTGTTAGTATGTTCGTACGGGTTCCTGAGGAGCTCGGGTGAGTTTCGGATTGGTTTGGTTGTGTTGCGCTCGTTTTTCTTATGTTTCAACGTTGTTTCTTCAAGCATAAATGATATCATATTGAAAAAATGAGCTCTGATTTCTGTTTTGAATAAATTATTAGACCCGTATCATAATTACGGACTGGTGGCAAAAAGAATCGTCGAATTTGGACATCGTATGAGGATTTTATGATCATTTTACTAAGGTTGCCAGATTTTTCAGATTAATTACGAAATTGTCACTGGCGGCGTATTTAAAATCTGCACGATTTGCAAATATTAAAACCTACATGTCTCCTTCATTATAAGGTCAAATTGAGCTATTCAAAAGCCTAAATTGACTATAATTTCACAAGAAATCCATTGGAGGCATAAAAAGTGAGTTTCGGAATCGTTTGGCATGAGAAACGAAGCAGAATAGCTGGCAGAAAATATATAAAACTAGGGTTTATTCATTCGGTCATATTTTGAGTTGGGGGGCTCGGATTTGGGCGATTTGGAGGCGATTTTCACCATATGGATTGTGGTAAGTGTTCTCTACTATTTTTTGGTTATATTTCATGAATCTATCTTCATTTTTGGGATTCGATTGATGATTTCAAAGTGAAATTGAGGGAGTTAGGGTTTGAGTTTTAAAAAATTTTAAGTGGGGATTTGAGGGACCAAACGGAGTCCGATTTTGATAAATTTTTTATGGTTAGACTCGGGAGAGGACGAGCTCTATTATTCTTCCATTTTTGATTGAATTCGAGATGTGGGCCCAGGGGCCGGGTTTTGGCCGATGTCGAATTTTTGGCATATTTTGTAGTTTTATTGTTGAATTCGATTCATTAGCCTATGTTGATGATATTAATCTGATTATGGTTAGATTCGAATCTTTTGGAGACCAAGTCTAGAGACGAGGACATCCCGGAGTAGGATTTTACGCTGTTAAGGTAAGTAACAGTTTTAACTCTGACTATGAGGGTATAAACTCGGAGAATTCGATATCATGTGATTGTTTGGAGGTGATACACACACTAGGTGACGGCCATGTGGGTGTGCACCGCGAGGGATTGAGACTTGGTCCATCCTGTGAGGCTGTGAGGCTTAATGGCTATACTCTATGTGGTTATGTGTTTACTTGTTGTTGAACTTGTTTGCCTTCATGTTAAAGGTCATGTTTAGGCTTTATTCCTGCTCATATTATTTGTATTCATTCATAGAAATTTTTTTTCATGTTTACCTCAGTCTCTACCATTTTGCTGATATGTTATAATACTTGATGTGGGTTGTGTTCCCTTATTTGTTGTGAATTGTGAGGCTGGAGAGGTACATGACTGAATGAGGCCGACGACCTGAATGTGAGGATATTAATACCATAGCGCGTGACTGTCTGCGTAGCACGTGCGCTATCCGTTCGGATCCAGGTAATTGATATTGTAGCGCGTGAGATGTCCGTGCGGATCCAGGTAATTGATATTGTAGCGCGTGAGCCGTCCGCGTAGCACGTGAGCTGTCCGTGCGGGTCCAGGTATTGATACCATAGCGTGTGAGCTATCCGTGCGGATCCAGGTATTAATATTATGGCACGTGAGTTGTCCGTGCTTAGAGCATATTATGGTACGTGAGTGTCACGACCCGATTTACCCTCCGAAGGTGACGTGACGGAACCTAGTCTTTACGACTAGGTAAGCCTACTATAACGGGGAAAAATTGTAATAGAACGCAAGCAATAAAGGGGATAAGGGCAATGACATAAGCAACATACTGGCTGCTTGGATGATACAAAATATAGCTTCCCAAAACCCGGAATATCACAAACAGTCACAAGCTTCTTACACTATTGTAGCTCTAACAAAAACTAGAAAAGTACATAAGAACGTCTCTGTACAAGATAGAATAGAAGGGGACTCGGAGAAAATTTTGCGTACGCTGCAGAAATACCTTGCAATCTCCTAGAATCAGCAGCAGCGACTAAACACGAGGCTGATAGCTCGTACCTGGATCTGCACATGAAAAACATGTGCAGGAAAGGGCATAAGTACACCACATTTGGTACCCAGTAAGTTCCAAGCCTAACCCCGATCAAGTAGTGACGAGGTCAGGTTAAGACTCTATTGGATTTCTAAATAAGTCAATTTAAAACAGTACAAAAGATAGGTAAAGTCTACAGTAAACAGTTCAAGAAAAATAATATTTTACAGTAAAGGAAATCCTCGGCTCAACGAAATATATATCACAAAGTGAAATCTCCCGGGATACCGTTCCGTAGTTCCAAATGATTATGCAGTACAGGGGGATATCCCAGAATACGTACGTAGTCCCAAAATAAATATGCAGTACAGGGGGAAAGCTCCCAGAATACGTCTATAGTCCTAATTTAAATATGCAATACAGGGGAAACCTCCTGGAATACGTCCGTAGTCCCAATTTAAATATGCAATACAGGGAGAAAGCTCCCGGAATACGTCTGTAGTCCCAATTTAAATATGCAATACAGGGGGAAAGCTCCTGGAATACGTCTGTAGTCCCAATTTAAATTTAAAATGCAAATCAATACCGAATAAGGTTTATTTAAACATTTCAGGAGAAAAGTCACAGGCAAGACAAAAGGATAGGACTAACTAAACATGGTGCACATAGTATCAAATAGGGAATTCAGGTAAAACAGGTAGACATGCTCCTTCATAATCTAAACTACACCATTAGCGCATTAAACAGTGAAATGATTTATGGCAGGGAAGGAAGAAGAATGGAATTTTAGAAACAATGTCCCGTGCACGTACTCGTCACCTCACGTACACGGCGCCCATACAACAAATACTATCAAAACAACCTAAGGGGAAGTCCCCAACACGGAGTTAGGAAAACCACTTACCTCGACTGCTCTACTTAACTCAAAACCATACTCTTGCAAAACCCGCCTTTGAATGGCCCAAATCTATTCAGTTCAATTGCATAATGTAAATATCATTGTAAGAAATTGATCTAGCTAATTAGTTCAAGGCTAATACGCCAAATTAGGAAAATTACCCAAAAAGCCCCCTGGGCCCACGTCCCGGAATCGAGTGAAAGTTACAAATTTAAAACACCCACTCACTCACGAACTCACTCGAACAAGAATCATCGAAAACCAACGTCAAAATTTAATTAATTTCTCCGATTTCTATTTGGGGAATCTTCCTCCCATTTTCATGATTTTTCACCCAAATCCATTGATTAGATTGAAGAAATTTCTATCGACTAATGATATACCAGTGAAATAAGGTTAGGAATCGTTACCTAAGAATCTTCTCCTCAAAAACCACTCAAAATCGTCAAATCCCGAGCTCCAAATCATTTTAGAAAATATGAATTTCAAACCCTCGGATTTGTATAAACAGCCGAGCAATTCCGCACCTGCGACTCATTGGACAGCACTTGCGGTCCCCCACCTACGGAAAATACATCGCAGGTGCGAAAACTCACTAAATGAACTAGAGCCGTACCTACGATCACCGGGCCGCATCTGCGGCTCCGCACCTGCGAGCCTGGCTGCCCCTGACCAAAACTGCACCTGCGATGCCCTCCACCGCACCTGCGTGTCCGCACCCGCGGCTCCCCATCCGCAGGTGCGAAACACCAGAACCAACAATGCTTCAGCTAGTTTTCTAAGTCCAAAATCATCCCGTTGAGCATCCGAAACATCCCCGATGCCCCCGGGACCTCAACCAAACTTACCAACCAGTCCTAATACCTTATCAAACTTAGTCGAGCCTTCAAAACACATCACATAACATCAAAATCGCCAATTATGCATTGATTCAAGCCTAAGAACTTATGAAATTTCCAAAATCCACAACCGATGCCGAAACACGTCAAAACAAGTCCGAATGACTTGAAATTTGACACACAGGTCACAAATGACACTACGAACCTACAGCCACTCTTGAAATTCCATTCCGAGCCCGATATCAAAATTTCACCTATCGGCCGAAATCACCGAAATTCTAACTTTCGCCAATTCAAGCATAAATCTACTACAGACATCGAAAACACATTCCGGACGCGCTCCTAACCCCAAATTCACTCAACGGAGCTAACCGAGTCGACGAAATTCTTCCGGATCCATCTTCACATAGTTCCGACTATGGTCCAATTTCTACGGCTTAAACTCATAATTAGGGACTATGTGTCCAAAAACTCTCCGAAATTCATGACTAATCATTCCGACAAGTCCCATAAGCATGTATAAAAGTGGGGAAAGCAATTATTAGGGAATTGGGGCGCTAACTCTCAAAACTATCGACCGGGTCATTACATTCTCCCCCTCTTAAGAAAATCGTCGTCCTCGAACGAGTATAGAGACATACCTGAAGCTGTGAAAAGATGGGGGTACTGACTGCGCATATCCTGATCGGTCTCCCAAGTCGCCTCCTCGACCGGCTGACCCCTCCACAGAACCTTTACTGATGCAATATTATTCGACTTGAGCTTCCTGGCCTGTCTATCCAATATAGTGAGTGGCTCCTCAATATATGATAAATCCTTGTCCAACTGAACTGAACTGAAATCCAAAAAATGAGTCGGGTCACCGTGATACTTCCGGAGCGTGGAGACGTGGAATACCGGATGAACTCCTGCTAGGTTGGGAGGCAAGGCTAACTCATAAGCAACCTCCCCAACACACTGCAACACCTCAAAAGGGCCAATAATCTCGGACTCAGATTACCCTTCTTCCCGAACCTCATGACGCCCTTCATAGGCGATACCTGAAGCAAAACCCGATCACCAGCCATAAAGGCCAAATCACGAACCTTCCGGTCCGCATAACTCTTCTTCCTGGACTGAGTTGTGCGAAGTCTCTCCTGAATCACCTTCACCTTGTCCAGGGCATCCTAGACCAAATTTGTACCTAACAATTGGTCCTTGCCCGGCTTAAACCATCCCACTGGAGACCGGCACCGTCTACCATGTAAGGCCTCATACGGGTGGTATAATATAGTGATGTCATAGTCCTTTAGTAACTCCAACCATCTCGGGGGGCGCAAATTGAGGTCCTTCTGCCTGAACAAGTGCTGCAAACTCCGGTGATCCGTAAAAATCTCACATGGAACACCGTACAAATAATGACGCCAGATTTTCAGGGCGTGAACAATAGCTTCTAAATCGAGGTCATGAACCAGATAATTCTTCTCATGCACCTTCAACTGCCTGGACGCGTAGGCAATTACCCTACCGTCCTACATCAATACTACTCCAAGGCCAATCCTCAAGGCATCACAATAGACAGTGTAGGACTCTAAACCTGTAGGCAACACTAATACTGGGGCCGAAGTCAAAGCTGTCTTGAGCTTCTAAAAGTTCTCCTCACACTCCTCGGTCCACCTGAACGGAGCACCCTTCTGGGTCAGTCTGGTCATAGATGCGGCAATAGATGAAAACCCCTCTACAAAGCGATGGTATTACCCTACCAAACCAAGAAACTGCGGACCTCCGTAGCAGATGATGGTCTAGGCCAACTCTGCACTGCCTCCACCTTCTTAGGATCTACCTAGATCCCATCAAAAGACACTATGTGACCTAAGAATGCCACTGAATCAAGCCAGAACTCACACTTAGAGAATTTCACATACAGTCTCTTCTCCCTCAAAGTCTGAAGAACGGTCCCCAAGTGCTGCTCATGATCTTCCCGTGATCGGGAATACACCAGAATGTCGTCATTAAACACAATGACGAAAGAATCAAGGTAAGGTCGGAACACGCTGTGCATCAAATGCATAAAAGTTGTTGGGGATTTGGTCAGCCCAAATTACATGACAGGAAATGCATAGTGGCCATATCTGGTCCTGAAGGCAGTCTTAGGGATATCCGGCTCCCGAATCTTCAACTGATGATAGCCAGAACGCAAGTCAATCTTGAACAATACCCTGGAACCTTGTAACTGGTCAAACAAATCAATAATGTGAGCAAAAGGTACATGTTCTTTACTGTGACCTTGTTCAACTGTCGATAATCAATACACATAAGCATAGAACCATCCTTTTTCTTCACAAATAATACCGGAGCACCCCAAGGTGATACACTGGGTATGATGAAACCCTTATCAAGAAACTCCTGTAACGGCTCCTTCAACTCAGGAGGAGCCATACGATAAGGAGGAATAGAAATGGGCTGAGTGCCCGACAACAAATCAATGCTGAAATCAATATCTCTGTTGGGCGGTATACCTGGAAGATCAGCTGGGAATACATCAGAAAAGTCCCTCACTACTAGGACTGACTCAACTGGAGGGGTATCAACATTAACATCTTTCACGTAGTCCAAATACGCATCACACCCCTTCTCAACCATCCGTTGATCCTTAAGAAATGAAATGACCCTACGGGGAGTATACTCTAAGGTACCTCTCCACTCTAATCTCGGAAAACCTGGCATAGCCAGTGTCACGATCTTAGCGTGACAATCAAGAATAGCATAATGGGGAGACAACCAATCCATGCCCAAGATAACATAAAAATCTACCCTGCTGAGTGATAACAAATTAGCCCTGGTCTCAAAACCACCAAGAGTAATCAAACACGGCCGATATACGCGGTCCACAACTAGAGAGTCTCCCACAGGAGTAGATACATAAATAGGGGAACTCAAAGAATCCCGAGATATCCCCAAATGTGGAGGAAAATAATAGGACACATATGAATATGTAGATCCTGGATCAAACAATACTGATGCATCCCTATGGCAGACAGAGACAATACCTGTGATGACTAAGTCTAAAGGAACAACCTCAGAACGGGCTGGAAGAGCATAGTATCTGGCCTGGCCTCCCCCTCTAGGGCGACCTCTACCTCCCCGACCTCCACCTCGAGCTGATAAGGAGGTGGAGTGGCAGCTGGGGATGGAAGAATAGCCGGAGGGCCGGCGGAGTGTGTGGAGGCTGATAAGACTGTGGAGGTTCCCCCTCCTGGACCTGGGGCAATCTCTAATCATGTGACGAGTGTCACCACACTCAAAAAAGCCCCTCGGAGGACGCTGCGGCTGAAACTGAATAGGAGCTTCCCTGCTGGGCTGACTGGAAATAGCACCTCGAAATGGAAGCACATTGGATACTGGCGGTGCATAATAGAACTCCTGAGGTCTAGGGGGAGCTGGAATACCGATGGATGTTGGAAGGGATGAATGAACAGGGCGACCCACAAATCCCCTACCGTAAAGTGCTGTTAGTGCACGAGCTCCTGAAAAATGGACAGTCTCTCGAGACCTCTTGGCCTTTCTCTCCTCTCGGTCCCTGGCGAATATTCCCTCTACTCTCCTGGACATAATCACTGCCTACTGATAAGTGATATCCATATCCAACTCTCTGGCCATACTGGTCTGAATACTAGCGTGAATTCCCTCAATGAAGCGGCAAACCCGCTCTCTAACTGTGGCAACCAAAGCTGGTGCATGCCGAGCTAACTCACTGAAATGGAATGCATACTCCAACACAGTCATAGTACCCTAGTGCAACTGCTCGAACTCCGAGCGCCAAGTATCCTTGAGGCTATGAGGGACATACTCTCGCAAAAACATCTCTAAAAACTAAGTCTAAGTGAGTGAGTCTTCCTCGTCTGGACTACTCGGCTCATAGGCCTGCCACCACTGATATGTCGGTCCCCTCAGCTGGAAAGCGGTGAAAGAAACCCCACTGGTCTCCACAATTCTTATAGTGTAGAGAATATGATGACACTCTTCAAGAAACCCCATAGCGTCATCTGAAGCTAGTCCGCTGAAAATAGGTGGGTGGTAATTCTTGTACCTCTCCAGTCTGAGCTGCTCTACCTCAGAAGCAGCTACCCTGGTCCCATGCTATACCGTAGCCACTGGGGGCATAGGAATATACTCTAGAGCCTGATCAACCTGGCTCCTCTACTCAGGAGTGCGGGCTACGGGAGTCTATGCCCCTCCCCCGGCCTGAGATGTAGCGAGAGATATCGGAAGTAGTCCAGCCTGAGCTAGAGTGCTGAACATGCTCATGAACTGAGCTAAAGTCTCCTATAAGGTCGGATCAGCAATAGGGACCTCCTGTGTCGGCTCTCCAGCTGGACCTGTTGTAGGCTTCTCTGTCACTGCTCTCGCCGGTGCTCGGGTTGCACCGCGTGGTCATCATCTACCCTGATTTCGGGCTCTGGCACCTCTGGCAGAGGGCTCGGGTGCCTGGTTGTTAGTCCTCCCAGAACGGGTCCTCACCATCTATGGGAAAGAATATAATAGAATTTTAGAATTTTTTGATGTCAATAACTCGCACGAGAAGGAAATCAAAGAAATATGATTGTTCTTAACAGTTACATAGCCTCCCGAAGATAGATACGGACATCTCTGTACCGATCCGCGAGACCCTAATAAACCAACTTGTGACTTGTGACTCCTATGAACCTAGATGCTCTGATACCAACTTGTCACGATCCAATTTACCCTCCGAAGGTGACGTGACGGCACCTAGTCTCTACGACTAGGTAAGCCTACTATAACGAGGGGAAATTGTAATAAAATGCAAGAAATAAAGGGGATAAGGGCAATGACATAAGCAATGTACTGGCCGCTTGGCTCATACAAAATATAGCTTCCCAA
Organism: Nicotiana paniculata; assembly: GCA_005239505.1. Lineage (NCBI taxonomy): Eukaryota > Viridiplantae > Streptophyta > Magnoliopsida > Solanales > Solanaceae > Nicotiana > Nicotiana paniculata. Next base: position 15,954 of record MDKI01144386.1, on the reverse strand, counting down.
AACCCGGAATATCACAGACAGTCACAAGCTTCTAACACTACTGTAACTCTAACAAAAAAAGGAAAAGTACATAAGAACGTCTCTATACAAGATAGAATAGAAGGGGACTCGGAGGAAATTCTGTGGACGCGGAAGAAATACCTTGCAGTCTCCTTGAATCAGCAACAGTGACTAACCATGAGGCTGATAGCTCGTACCTGGATCTGCACACGAAAAACATGTGCAAGAAAGGTCATGAGTACACCACATTTGGTACCCAGTAAGTGTCAAGCCTAACCTCGGTCAAGTAGTGACGAGGTCAGGTTAAGGCTCTACTGGATTTCTAAATAAGACAGTTTAAAATAGTACAAAAGATAGGTAATATCTACAGTAAACAGTTTAAGAAAAATAATATAAGTTTACAGTAAAGGAAATCCTCGTCTCAACACAATATATATCAAAAAGTGAAATTTCCCGGGATACCGTCCCGTAGTTCCAAATGATTATGCAGTACAGGGGTATCTCCCAGAATACGTCCGTAGTCCCAAAATAAATATGCAGTACAGTGGGAAAGCTCCTGAAATACATCTGTAGTCCTAATTTAAATATGCAATACAGGGGGAAAGCTCCCAGATTACTTCCGTAGTCCCAATTTAAATATGCAATACAGGGGGAAAGCTCCCGGAATACATTTGTAGCCCCAATTTAAATATGCAATTGTAACAACCCGATCAGTTGTTTTGAGCCCTAGCGCATCGTTCAGCGGTTCGAGGCCATGAGCAGATTCATTTCAGGTGATATGACTTATAGGTGTGGTCGAAATTGAATTTCGGGAAGTTTAGAGTGAATTTGGAAAGAAAATTCTCATTTTAGAAGCCTTAAGTTGGAAGAATCGACTAAGATTGGATTTTTGAGTAAACAACCTCAAAATTAGGATTTGAAGGTTCCAGCAGGTTCATATGATGATTTCGGACTTGGGCGTATGTTTGGACCGGGTTTTGGATGACCCGGGAGCGTTTCAGCGCATATTGTAGAAGTCAGCATTTTAGAAAAAATTTCATAAAGTCCGGGTTGGAGTGCATTTTAGTGATATTGATGTCCGCTTAGGATTCTGAGCCTGGTAATAGCTCTGTATGGTGATTCTGGAGTTGGGAGCGCGATCAGAAGTGAATTCGGAGGTCCGTAGGTTATTTTGAAGCCATTTGGCTAAAGATAGAAATTTGAAGGTTTTTGAGAAATCCGACCGTAAGTGGAAATTATGATATCGGGGTCGGAATGCGATTCCGAAAGTTAGAGCAGGTCTGTAATGTTGAATGTGACTTGTGTGCCAAATTTGGGGTCAATCAGACGTGATTTGATAGGTTTCGGTATCGAATGTAGAAGTTGGAAATTTCAAAGTTCATAAAGACTGAATTGTGATGTGATCCATTGTTTCGATGTTATTTGATGTGATTTGAGGCCTCGAGCAGGTCGCATTATGTTTTGTATCAGGTTGGTATGATTGGACGGGGTCCCGGGGCCTCGGGTGGATTCCGGATGGTTGAGGATCAAATTTGATGTTGAGGAGGAGCTGAAGTTGCTGGTGTCTGGTGTGACCGCACCTGCGAGGCTTTGGCCGCAGGTGCGGAGCCGTAGGTACGGCTTTGGTGTCGCAGATGCAGGAGTGGCTGGCTTGGCTGGGGACGCAGGTGCGAGGCTATTTTCGCACCTGCGAAGGCGCAGATGCGGAGAAGGAAGCACAGGTGCGGAGCCCGGCTAGGAAGGAGGAAGACGCAGGTACGGATATTTGGGCGCACCTTCGGGCTCACAAGTGTGGGCGTAGTCACCGCAGGTGCGGAAGGACTGGAGGCAGTGTGTATTTTTAAGACGGGATTTGGCCATTCTTCTCCCATTTTTATTTGGTGTGGCGATTTTGGGGAGCTTCAAGGGAGGATCTTCATCAAGCAACTTTAGGTAAGTGATTTCTTCCCATCTTTGAGTTAAAACACTTCGATTATACATAGATTAGACATGAAATTGGTGGAAATTTGGGATTTTTGAACAAAGACCTAGAATGTGTATTTTTGGACTTTAACCATGAATTTGGGCATAGGATTGAGAGAAAATCATATATTTGAGTTTACGAGGTTATGGCTAATCATTTTCTTCGAAAAGTTTCAGAATCCGGGCCCGTGGCCCGAGGGGTAATTTTGTCAACTTTCCGATCGGAGTTGGAAATTTATATAAATTGAATTGTTATAAGTATTAGAGTATATTTTCATTGGTTTGCCTATTATTTGGATAGTTTTGGGGCGTTGTGCATCAATTTGAGTCGTCGGAAGGGCTTGGAGGCCGGTTATGAATCTTCGGAGCGAGGTAAGTCTCCTTTCTAACCTTGTGAGGGGGAATTGTCCCCATAGATGAACTAATCGAATATGTGCTACTATTTTGGGGGGGATACGTACGCACGAGGGAACGGGAATCCATGCGTAGCTACTATCATGCTTGTGTCTGGGTAGTCTAGGACCCACTAGCATGTCTTACCTGTTGTATTTGTAATTTTGCTAACAAAATTAGACTTTTAATATTATCGAATTAGTAACTGAATACCTAAGAAGTTTGAAGTTTATTTTCCGTAATCATCTAGAAAGAGAATTGGTTTTTCCTGGGATAATGGTTTTCCTGATAAAACATGTTTTATTTGCCACACTTGTAACCTTACTGATAAATTTATCATATTTAAAACCTTATCGACTTGGCAAATGGATTTCCAAAAAAGATTTAAATATCATCTTCGTGTCCATTAAAAGAGAATTTTATCACTTCCTTGAGTAACTGTTTTCCTGATAAAATTTGAATTTAATGTGTGAATATGTGTATCTATGAGTACATGAGTCGCATGTATGATTCGCGAGCAGGGTAACTCTATTATTATATATGACCGCGTCGCATGATCGATTCGCAAGCGGGGAAATAGATGCATCTATGGTTCGAACCGTTCGACCCTTCGGCAGTGCACAGTTTATTTTTGTTGGTTCGCGTCGTTCGACCCTCGGTATTGCTTGCGCATGATAGTTACTGCGTACTTGCTGTGATTTTTGCCTGATTACTGGCCTGGAAATTTTAAATTATCAACTGAAATGACGAGGATTTAATAATATTAAATGTGAAAGAAGAAGTTATTTCCTGTCGCTACTTGTTAAAATTGCCTATGATATCCATGCTTAGTGTCACACTTGATTATATTAATCTGAACTTTAGTAAGTGTCAAAGTCGACCTCTCGTCACTACCTCTCCGAGGTTAGGCAGGATACTTACTGAGTACACGCTGTTTTCGTACTCATGCTACACTTGATGTGCATTTTTATTGCACAGGTACATTCATAGATAGTGGCCCTGCTTGACGCAATGATGTGACTAACTTGGAGACTTAGACGAGCTGCACCATCCAGAGACGACTCGTAGCCGGCAGAGTCTTCCTCAGATGTATTGTATTTTATTTTAAATTCCTTGTCCAGCTTGTATTCCGGACAAGTATTGTAGCACATGTATAATTTCGAGAAAATTTGCTCATGTACTTGTGACTCCGGGTTCTGAGATAATTATGGGATTTATTCGCTATTTAAATTTTCCAAAGATATTATTGTTTATTCAGTGGAAGTTTTCTAATTATTATTTAATAAAAAGAAAAAGGAATGACTTCAAAAATTTTAAAATAAAAATTTTATTAATTATTAAGTGTTGGCTTGCCTGACAGTGGGTTCCGGCGCCATCACGACCTTAATGGATTTAGGGTCGTGACAACATGGTATCAGAGCACTAGGTTCCCTTAGGTTTCACGAGTCATGAGCAAGCCTAGTAGAGTCTTGCAGATCGGTACGAACTGTACTTATCTTCGAGAGGCTACATGGTTGTTAGGAGTACTTCCCTTCTTGATTCCTCATCGTGCGGTTTGATTCCCTTTGAGGCGTATGCCTACGTTCCTTCTTACTCAATCTTACGCGTCGCGAAGCGCTTGCTATGAATCGGGAATTTTAGGAATGGTAATGGTACTACAGATATGGTGCGTGATGTTTTTCCATGCATAGTTGGTTGGGGCTATTGTCGTGGCTCTGCGGAAGGATAATATGTTGTTTCAGCTCAGTATCTGTGTTTTTTGGGGCTTTGAGGCTATGCTCGGGTTGTTATGATGCTTATGATTGGTCATCGCACGGTATTGACGTGGTGATATAAAGCTTGCCCGTGTGTTGGGACAATGAATGACTTGGGGGGGGGGGAGGTCTTCTCAGAGCGTGATTTTGAGGTTTCAGTATTTTAGTTTTGGTGGAGGAAAGGCAATTGAACTATGAATACTCAATTTGGGTTGAAAGAATAATAAGACTTGGTGTTTTCAAGCGAGGTGAAATATTTATATGTTACGAGGTATCGCTATTTTTGATCGAATAGAAGGTGTTAAGTTTGTCGGTGCTATGGTTTCTTCGGTGGCATGGGGTCAGAGTGTTGTGAAGTAATATTGAAGAAATGGTTGTCAGAGGTCATGGTGTGCGGTGGTTCAATAGTGAATAAGTATTTCTAATAAAGGCGGCTCAAGAAAGATGGTTTTCGGAAGGGTTTGAAGTTGTGGTGATCTGCTGGTTTAAGTGCTACAAAGATAGTTATTGGCCTAAGGCAACGGCTGGGCAGCAAGGTATAAGGAAGGACACATGGGAAGTGTCAGGTGATGGTTAAATTTCTAAAAGACCAGTGTAGGAAAAGGAGGTCAGATAGTTGCTTAAAGGAGTGCGTTTGACCAAAGTGGGAGGGTGGAAGCGTAGCATATGAGTTATGTGGTAAGATAGTTGCACCTCTTGAGGGGAAGTTTGGAGTGATTTGGAAATTTTAGTGGTCGATGATGGGGTCCACAAACTTAAATTGAAACATTGGCTATTTCGGCAGAAGGTTGGATACAATAGAGAGGGTTGTTCGGGATGAAGAAGGATGCAATATAGCGGTGAATTGGAAGATGTTGTCGCGCTTTTAGTAGATGTCCATGAGGAGCGGACGGACTGGTAAGTTGGTAAATGAGGACGGGCGTAGGATGGGGTATTGATATCGTAGAGATTGTGCAGTACATCGTCGTTGGAAGGTGTCAGTTGGGAATTCACTCGTGTGTTGTGGTTGTTCTTTTGAATTGAGGTAAGTAAAAGGTTTCTATATGATGAAGTGTTCACCGTATTAGTGGTTCAGAAATTATGATGGAATTCTTGCGCTATCTCATATTGCCATGTTAGGTGTGGTAAGCGGTATGTAACTGGAAGTAAGGATCGAGGTTGCGGTTTGGTGTTGACAAGGATGTCATGAGCTCAAATGAGCAAGAAAAAGAGATTTGATTGTTTAAAGTAAGCTGGTGTTGTCTTTAGTGTCACCTGAGATCGGTGTTTGGTGAAAAAGGCTTTGCATCCTAGTTATGGGTTCTCGATTTTTTTTACAGTGTTAGTGTGGACAGTGGTGGATGTGCAAACTTGCTACCTTGTGTGGAAGGTCATGGGAGCGTGACCACGGGATGATCGTATGAGTGTGACATGTAGTCACTTAATTGATTGAAGATTCAGACCAAGTATAAAGAAGTATAATATTATTTATTTGAGAGTTTATGCCTGGAGTGTGCTCGGTTCATTTGGTTGCGGATGTAGGAGTTTTGCTCCGGCTATGATGGTTGTTCTTGCGTTTTATGAGAAAAAGTGGGTTATTATGGACCCAGGTAAGGCTATTAGCCTAGCTCGGTGCGAGCAGAATCGGCTTGAAGGTTGTGAATGGATTTAAATATGGTTATGGGCTTTGTATGAGTCAGATATGTTCATTTCAGTATAGCTCTTCTCATAGAGGGGTATTAGAAAATTAGATGTTGTTCCATCTCCGTCCATTTCATGTAATATTATGTTGTGCTGTGTGAGTTGTGGAACGGCTTGATAATTTCTTATGTGTTGAGATTTCCGCGTAGTGATGATGTTGTGTAAGCAGGATAGCTCTTGAGATTCAGATTATATATATCGCACCTCAATTGTGCTTGATTTTTGTAGCATATGGCTCTATCAGTCTCCCCAGGATGGTATTATGCACTTAGCGTGCTTGTGACTGGTATTCAGTATTTTTGTGGTAATGGGCAATTTAGCTCGGTGTGTATATCCTTACGTGAATTTTATGTTATTTGGATCGGGTGGCACGCCGTCACAGGCATGTTATTTGGATCGGGTTGCATGCCGCAACAGTATGATATTAAGTACGGTTCCCTATATCTATTTTCTTGTGTTTTTCTTTCTATTTTCTGAGAAGAGTTCATGATAAGTTGCGTGAGTTGAGTAGTCTTTTCCTGAGTCATTTCTTTATGTATCATGTTCGAGTTATGGCATATTGGCGCGTTGTGGTATCATGTGAGACTGTTGGTCATGTTTGGAGTGAATTTTTGTCTGAGCAGTTCATACTGGGTGAGACGAGGTTATTGGACCAGGGATCAGTGATTTTGTGAAGTATATTAAAGGACAAATACCATCAGTTGGTTCATAATGAGGTGATGATTCTAGTCGAGAGGAGAGATTCAATGATTGGTTAACTCTGTAGTTGGTTGTAAATTTCTACACACCTCCTCCGTTGTGGTGGTATCGTAAGAGTTATAGAAAGACCTATATATATGTCATGAGATGCATTGGGAGCATCAGATTCGTGAAATTTTGGCTATTAAGGTTCAGAGAATGTCATTGTGGTTAGATGATGAATTATGCGGTGCATGGTGCTAATTCAGCAAAGGTATGCTGTCATGTTCTGGTACATCCTGTGGTAGTTGATACGGTGTTCATATATTGGAAACAGGACTGGCAGAGGATTTCGAATGTTGAAGACCTGGTACTAAGGCCCATTGCCTAAATGAAAGAGGATGTCTTCATATTTGACCGAGCTAATGTACTCAATTGATTAGTGGTAGCACGAGTAGGTGCACGAGGTGTTTAACAGTGATTTCAGACAACTCCGGAGCAGTTCTTAGCACGTTCGAGGACGAACGTATGTTTAAGTGGGGGAGAATGTAAAGACCCGACCGGTCATTTTGAGCCCTAGCACGTCGTTCAACGGTTCGAGGCCATGAGCAGCTTCATTTAGGTGATATGACTTGTAGGTGTGGTCGGAATTGAATTTCGGGAAGTTTAGAGTCAATTTGGAAAGAAAATTCTCATTTCAGAAGCCTTAAGTTGGAAGAATAGACTAAGATTGGATTTTTGAGTAAACGACCTCAGAATCAGGATTTGAAAGTTGCAGGTTCTTATGATGATTTCGGACCTGGGCGTATGTTCGGACCGGGTTTTGGATGATCCGGGAGCATTTCAGCGCATATTGTAGAAGTCAGCATTTTAGAAGAAATTTCATAAGTCTGGATTGAAGTGCATTTTAGTGATATTGATGTCCACTTGGGATTCCGAGTCTGGGAATAGCTCTGTATGCAGATTCTGGAGTTAGGAGCGCGATCGGAAGTGAATTCGAAGATTCGTAGGTTATTTGAAGCCATTTGGCTAAAGATAGAAATTTGAAGGTTTTTAGAAATCCGATTGGAAGTGGAATTTTGATATCGGGGTCGGAATGCGATTCCGAAAGTTGGAGCAGGTCCGTAGTGTTGAGTGTAACTTGTGTGAAAAATTTGGGGTCAATCGGACGTGATTTGATAGGTTTCGGCATCGAATGTAGAAGTTGGAAATTTCAAAGATCATAAAGACTGAATTGTGATGCGATCCATTGTTTCGATGTTATTTGATGTGATTTGAGGCCTCGAGCAGGTCCGCATTATGTTTTGGATCAGGTTGGTGTGATTGAACGGGGTCCCGGGGGCCTCGGGTGGATTCCGGGTGGTTAACAGATCAAATTTGAAGTTGAGGAGGAGCTGAAGCTGCTGGTGTCTAGTGTGACCGCACCTGCGAGGATTTGGCCGCAGGTATGGAGCCGCATGTGCGGCTTCGGTGTCGCAAATGTGGGAGTGGCTGGCTTGGCTGGGGGCGCAGGTGCGAGGATATTTCCACACCTGCGAAGACGTAAATGCAGAGAAGGAAGCGCAGGTGCGGAGCCCGGCTGGGAAGGAGGAAGCCGCAGGTGCGGATATTTGGGCGCACCTGCGGGCTCGCAGGTGCGGGCGTAGTCACCACAGGTGCAGAAGGACTGGAGGCATTGTGTATTTTTAAGATGGGATTTAGCCATTCTTCTCCCATTTTCATTAGGTGTGGCAATTTTGGGGAGCTTCAAGGGAGGATCTTCATCAAGAAACTTTAGGTAAGTGATTTCTTCCCATCTTTGAGTTAAACACTTGGATTATATATAGATTAGACATGAAATTGGTGGGAATTTGGGATTTTTGAACAAAGACCTAGAATGTGTATTTCTGGATTTTAACCATGAATTTGGGCATGGGATTTAGAGAAAATCATATATTTGAGTCTGCGAGGTTATGGGTAATCATTTTCTTCGAAAAATTTCGGAATCCGGGCCCGTGGCCCCGAGGGGTAATTTTGCCAATTTTCCGAGCGGAGTTGGGAATTTATATAAATTGAATTGTTATAAGTATTAGAGTATATTTTCATTGGTTTGTCCGTTATTTGGATAGTTTTGGGGCGTTGTGCATCAATTTGAGTCGTCGGAAGGGCTTGGAGACCGGTTATGAATCTTCGGAGCGAGGTAAGTCTCCTTTCTAACCTTGTGAGGGGGAATTGTACCCATAGGTGAACTAATCGAATATGTGCTACTATTTGTGGGGGCTACGTACGCACGAGGTGACGGGAATCCGTGCGTAGCTACTATCACGCATGTGTCTGGGCAGTCTAGGACCCACTAGCATGCCTTACCTGTTGTATTTGTAATTTTGCTAATGAAATTAGACTGTTAATATTATCGAATTAGTAAGTGAATACCTAAAGAGGTTGAAGTTTATTTTCGTTAATCATCTAGAAAGAGAATTGATTTTTCCTAGGATAATGGTTTTCCTGATAAAGCATGTTTTATTTGCCGCATTTGTAACCTTATTGATAAATTTATAATATTTAAAACCTTATCGAACTTGGCAAATGAATTTCCAGAAAAGATTAAAATATCATCTTCGTGTCCATTAAAAGAGAATTTTATCACTTCCTTGAGTAACTGTTTTCCTGATAAAATGTGACTTTAATGTGTGAATATGTGTATCTATGAGTACCTGAGTCAAATGTATGATTCGCGAGCAGGGTAACTCTATTATTATATATGACCGCGTCGCATGATCGATTCGTGAGCGGGGAAATAGATGTATCTATGGTGCGAGTCGTTCGACCCTTCGGCAGTGCACAATTTATTTTTGTTGGTTCGTGCCGTTCGACCCTCGATATTGCTTGCGCATGATATTTAATGCGTACTTGCTGTGATTTTTGCCTGATTACTGGCCTGGAAATTTTAAATTGTCAACTGAAATGACGAGGATTTAAGAATATTAAATGTGAAAGAAATTGTTATTTCCTGTCGCTACTTGTTAAAATTGCCTATGATATCCATGCTTAGTGCCACACTTGATTATATTAATATGACCTTTAGTAAGTGTCAAAGTCGACCTCTCGTCACTACCTTTCCGAGGTTAGGCGAGATACTTATTGAGTACACGTTGTTTTCCTACTCATGCTACACTTGCTGTGCATTTTTATTGCACAGGTACATTCATAGATAGTGGCCCTTCTTGAGGCAGTGATGTGACTGACTTGGAGACTTAGACGAGTTGCACCATCCGGAGACGACCCGCAGCCGGCAGAGTCTTCCTCAGATGTATTGTATTTTATTTTAAATTCCTTGTCCAGCTTGTATTCTGGACAAGTATTGTAGCACATGTATAATTCTGAGAAAATTTGCTCATGTACTTGTGACGCCGGGTTCTGGGATTATTATGGGATTTATTCACTATTTAAATTTTCCGAATATATTATTGTTTATTCAGTGGAAGTTCGCTATTTATTATTTAACAAAAAGAAAAAGGAATGACTTCAAAAATTTTAAAATAAAATTTTTTTAATTATTAAGTGTTGGCTTGCCTGACAGTGAGGTCCGGCGCCATCACAACCTTAATGGATTTCTGGTCGTGACAGCAACACAGGGGAAAGCTCCCGGAATACGTCCATAGTCCCAATTTAAAAATGAAATGTAAATGAATGCCGGATAAGGTTTATTTAAACAGTTCAGGAGAAAAGTCACAGGCAAGACAAAATGATAGGACTAACTAAACATGGTGCACATAGTATCAAATAGGGAATTCAGGTTTAATAGGTAGACATGCTCCTTCCTAATCTAAACTACACCATTAGCGCATTAAATAGTGAAATAAGTGTGAAATGATTTATGGAAGGGAAGTAAAAAAAAAATTTAGAAACAATGGTCCGTGCATGTACTCGGCACCTCACGTACACGGCGCCCATACAACAAATAATATCAAAACAACCTAAGGGGAAGTCTCCAACACAGAGTTAGGAAAGCCACTTACCTCGACTGCTCTACTCAACTCAAAACCACGCTCTTTCCACGAGTACCCGTCTTCGAATGGCCCAAATTTGTTCATCTCAATTGCATAATGTAAATATCATTGTAAGAAATCGATCTAGCTAATTAGTTCAAGGCTAATACGTGAAATTAGGAAAATTGCCCAAAAATCCCCCGGGACCACGTCTCGGAATCGAGTGAAAGTTACAAATTTAAAACACTCACTCACTCACGAACTCACTCAAATAAGAATCATCGAAAACTGACGTCAAAATCTCACTAATTTCTCTAATTTCTATTTGGGGAACCTTCCTCCCATTTTCATGATTTTTCACTCAAATTCATTGATTAGATTGAAGAAATTGCTACCGATTAATGATATACCAGTGAAATATGGTTAGGAGTCGTTACCTATGAATCTTCTCCTCAAAACCCACTCAAAATCGTCAAATCCCGAACTCCAAATCGTTTTAGAAAATATGAATTTAAAACCCTTGGATTTTGTATAAACATCCCAGCAATTCCTCACTTGTGACTCATTGGACCGCACCTGCGGAAAATACATCGCAGGTGCGAAAACTAACTAAATGAACTCGGGTTGCACCTGCGATCACTGGGCCGCATCTGCGGCTCCGCACCTGCGGAACCCGTCCGCACCTGCGAGCCAGGCTGCCCCTGACCAAAAAATGCACCTGCGACGCCCTCCACCGCACCTGCGTTTCCGCACTTGCGTCTCCCCATCCGCAGGTGCGAAACACCAGAACCAGCAATGCTTCAGCTGGTTTTCTAAGTCCAAAATCATCCCGTTGAGCATCCGAAACATGCCCGAGGCCCTTGGGACCTCAACCAAACTTACCAACCAGTCCTAATACCTTATCCAAACTTAGTCGAGCCTTCAAAACACATCACATAACATCAGAATCGCCAATTATGCATGGATTCAAACCTAAGAACTTATGAAATTTCCAAAATCCACAGCTGATGCCGAAATACGTCAAAACTAGTCCGAATGACCTGAAACTTGACACACATGTCAAAAATGACACTACGGAACTACAACCACTCTCTGAATTCCATTCTGATCCTGATATCAAAATTTCACCTATTGACCGAAATCGCCGAAATTTAACTTTCGCCAATTCAAGCCTAAATCTACTACAGACCTCGAAAACATATTCCGGACGCGCTCCTAACCCCAAATTAACTCAACGGAGCTAACGGAGTCAACGGAATTCCATTCCGGATCCGTATTCACACAGTTCCAACTACGGTCCGATTTCTAAGGCTTAAACTCATAATTAGGGACTATGCGTCCAAAAACTCTCTGAAATTCACGACTAATCATTCTGACAAGTCCCATAAGCAGATATAAAAGTGGGAAAAGCAGTTATTAGGGGATCAGGACGCTAACTCTCAAAATGACCGACCGGGTCGTTACAGTGAGCTGTCCGTGCCTAGAGCTTGGGCTTTGGGAGCCCCTCCGGATTTGAGTGTATTGAGTGTTGAGTATTCAGTGTTAAGTGTTGAGAGCGAGTGATGAGTGATGGAGTGACACTGCTGTGAGATAGTATTTATTCTTGTGGTTGCTGCATTTATCTGTTTAAATTTCTCTGTGGCAATTATTGAATTATGGAACTTACCTTTTTATTTCTGTTTATTTTTAAATTGTGAAAATAAATAATTGGACTGTTTTGTTTAGATCGTCACTTCTACTCAGTTCCTTAGTTATTTCTGTTACTACTTAGTCGGTTGTACTCATACTACACCCTGCACTATATGTGCAGATCCAGGTGAGTTGGAAGGCGGCGATCGTTGAGGTCAGGTCGGCTATCTATGGAGACTTCAAGGTAGCTGCTAGCGTCTGCAGGACCTTGTTACTCCTTTCATCATCAATTTCTTCTTTTGGACAATTTATATCTTAGTTGATAGTTTTAGACGCTCATGACTAGTAACACCCCGATGTTTGGGGCCGTTTTCCTACTTTATATTAATATTATTTAGAGTTGATTAGTTTATGAGAACTTTAAATGTTGATATTGTTTTATTAAATTCATAAAATCAATCAATAGTAATATTTCGGGAAGTAGGCTTGCCTAGTAACACGATAGGCGATATCACGACCATGTATGGATTTTGGGTCGTGACAGGTATACTTCTAATTAGAGTAGGCAATAGTACAAACAATTGATTAACTGCTATAGATTTGATCCGTTCCGAGATTCACGCCACGATCCTCGACCAATTACGGATATCTTGCCTTTCTGTTACAAAGTTATCCCGATATTACTCGAAGTCTATCTCTTCTGGTCCCGATTGATATCGACCTCGATCTTGAAATAGGCTTCGATTTCGGACTTAACGTCTTAGCTCTTCGACATAACATCACAATCTCGATCAAATAGTCTACCTGAATTCTACCCTATACAAGGGTTTCTTTAAAAGGTATTTCTAAAGATATTTGTGATCTTCTCATGAGATATGCTAGTAACATTTAATAGAACTATTATAGTGAATTTATTTTAAAATTTTAATTTAATTTAAATAATGATTGATTCTAACATGCATGATCACATTTTTATCAAGTGTTATTGAAATACTTCAATCCCTTTTTTCTTCTATATATGTCAACGCCAGTTAAACTTTTTATTTCTTTCAATTTTAAGACCCTATTTTGTTGGTAATTTGTAACATATCATTATCTAGGTTTCATATTGATATGTTAGTTCTTCATGCTCTTTCATCCTAGGTAGTACATAAAGAATCTGAAGGCATTATGCATGGTTGATAAATATTCCCTCCGTCTCAAATTATCTGTATATTAATTAGGTAAATTTTTTGACTATTTTACCCTTATATATGTCTTAGGATATAATTTCTCTTCATTGATTATTTACTCCATAATTGATGAGTAGTCTTCAAGAATATCTACTACTATTATCGGTAAAAAGAGAAAAATAATTAATTTTTTCGTGTACTTATAAAACGATAAATAATTTGAGACATCCATTTTAGAAAATACGGCAGATAATTTGAGATGGATGGAGTAATACATAAAGAATAAATAATGGTTGACAAAAAATCCCATTTTAGGTCCAAATAATAAATTTGTCCGTCGTCAATACTTTAGTACAATCATGCCCTTGCTATCAATTACTTACTCCAAATATCCCTCATTTTAAGTGGCCTCATATGGAGGAATATTTTGTCTCACACGCATACTTTGAAGCTATATTTGACCCATTAAAGCTCTTAAGCTTTTATATTAGTGAAATTATTAGTTATGTTAGCTAATAAGTAAGTTAGTACAAAAACTAGTCAATTCAAATAATATTACCAATATTAGCCTATTAGTTATTTGTTACAAAAAAAACAAATTGTTTTTTTTTGAGTGAGTGTTGTTGGAATAGATTAGATACATCTTAGGAAATTTAAATCTCAATTTGGGATGATTTGGTAGATTTTTGAGGTGGTTTAATTGAAAATTCGAAGTATAAAATAAACATGAAAAAAGATGATATGTGTATCATACTGTGTATCATTTGTGTATCATATATGTATTATTTTTTTATCAAATGTGTATCACATGTATATCCAAGTATACATGTGTGTGAGATACATGCATGATACATGTGTCGCAGAAGAATTTTGAACTCAATTTTAACTGTGAATTTTGATACCAAATCAGTTCAAATCACCTCTAATCTTTCTCAAATTTTGTATATTGACTCATCTGTATATTTTCAATAAATTTCAACCATACCCATTGAAAAATATCCTTTTTTGCTTAGATTTTTGGAATCTTGTATTTTTTATTTTTTATTTCATCACCTTTTTTGCTACCTCATTCATGAAATTTTCTTTCTGTTTTTGCATCTAATGTTACTGATCATGCTCAAAAATAGGAAGTAGATCTTTGTGTCTGGTTCTTGGAGAGAAAGAATACTTATTTATTTGGATATTTAATTTTTATATGTGCTTGGCTAATTTTGGTAAGTCTATGATTAATGGTTAGATGTTGGTAAATTAGGACTTATATGAGACATTTCTGTAAGATTCCTTTATATTATTGAGGTATATCTTGTTTGGTTCATGGGAATGTAAGGATAAAATCTCTCTCAATCGATTGCTTTTCCTTTCTAAATCTTAAATACGAACAAAGAAAAGCAAAGCGTAGAAAAACCTAAACTATTTTGTTGGAAGAGAAATTTATACCATGGCCGACCAATTTGAGAGGTTTCTCTTCCAACAAATTGTTTAGATTTTTGTACACTTTGCTTGCTTTACTCTTAACCTCTTTATTCCTAGGAAAAATGTATCATGTTTTATTTGTTTGGAGCGAGTAACTAATTTATTTTTTGCTAGTGGGTTGAGATTCGATACATTTAATTGATGTTGTTGATTCATTTATTGCCTATGATGGCTAAACTTGTCTACTATACTAATTTTTATGGTTGTGATACCGAGAGTGGCTATATATTGGTATTTTGAGGAATATGATGTCGATATTTATTGATATAGTTGTTTCAATAAATGGTTTAGTTTTTACGGCTCTTTGATTCTCTTTGTTCGTATTTAAGATTTACAGAAGAAAAGTAATCAACTCTTTGTTCATGCTCTTAAGATTTGGAGACACTACTTGTATGGGGTTCCTTGTGAGGTTTATATAGACCATCGCAGTTTGCAGCACTTGTTCAAGCTGAGGGATCTTAATTTGAGGCAGCGTAGGTGGCTTGAGTTGCTGAAGGACTATGACATCACCATTCTTTATCACTCGGGCAAGGCGAATGTTGTTGCAGATGTCTTAAGCAGGAAGGCGGAGAGCATGGGTAGCTTGGCTTTGACTTCAGCAGAGGAGAGACCACTAGCTTTAGACATTCAGTCCTTCGCTAATCACCTTGTGAGGTTGGACCTTTCAGAGCCCAGTCAGGTTCTTGCACGTGTGGTGGCTCAGTCTTCATTATTGGGGGAGATCAAGACTCGACAGTATGATGATCTGCACTTGGTAGCTCTCCG
Source organism: Nicotiana paniculata (assembly GCA_005239505.1). Classification (NCBI taxonomy): domain Eukaryota; kingdom Viridiplantae; phylum Streptophyta; class Magnoliopsida; order Solanales; family Solanaceae; genus Nicotiana; species Nicotiana paniculata. The sequence goes on along the minus strand of MDKI01144386.1, from coordinate 480 downwards.
GGAGACAGTGGTACAGGGTGGTGCCAAGGAGGTTTCTATTGGCGAGGATGGTGTTCTGAGACTTCAGGGTCGCTTATGTGTCCCTAATGTTGACGGCCTAAGGGAGAGGATTCTAGAGGAGGCTCACAATCCACTGTATTCTATACATCCTGGTGCTACGAAGATGTATCGTGACTTGAGGAAGCACTACTACTGGAGACTGATGAAGAAATACATAGTGGAGTATGTGGCTAGATGTCTAAATTGCCAGCAGGTTAAGTATGAGCACCAGAGGCCAGGAGGCCTACTTCAGCAGATGTCGATACCTGAGTGGAAATGGGAGCGCATCACTATGGACTTCGTAGTTGGGTTGCCTCGGACTTTGCGGAAGGTTGATGCGGTTTGGGTTATTGTGGACAGGTTGACCAAGTCGGTACATGATGTGTGGCTAAAATTCGTGATTTTAAGCATTATATACCTCGCATTTTATGTGCTTTAATG
>ML359954.1:0-13688 GCA_005239505.1 Nicotiana paniculata | reverse complement strand
AAACTCATTTATGACCAACTGGCTTTATACCAGCAGGTGTTTGGACTACTGGTCCAAAGACCCCTCTTTTAGTAAGGGACTTCAATTCCGATTGAATTGCCTCTTGCCATTTTGGCCAATCAGATCTTTGTCGACATTCTTCGATAGATCGGGGTTCAAGATCCCCACTATCTTGCATAATGTTTAGTGCAACATTATACGCAAAAATATTATCCACCACTATTTCATATCGATTTAAATTAATCTCATCACTAGTATAACTTATTAAAAGTTCCTCACTCACCTGAGTCTCAGGTTCATTGATTTCTTCAGGAATCTCAGAACTAATCAGATCTTGGGTCTCTTCAGGATATCCCTTCATAGAATTATTTTAATCATTTGTCGATTTTCTTTTTCTAGGATTTCGATCTTTAGAACCCATAGGCCTACCACGCTTCAGGCGTGTTTTGGGTTTACTAGCTATCATGCTAGTAGATGGTCCTGCTGGGACATTAATTCGGATAGGCACACTCTCTGCAGGGATATGTGATTTAGTAATCCTTTTCAAATCAGTAAATGCATCTGACATTTGATTTGTTATATTCTGTAAATGGATGATCTTCTAGACCTCCTGATTACATAAAGGGGTACGTGGATCAAAATGAGATAATGATGAAACTTTCCACACAATTTCTCTTTTGATTTCCTTTTTCTCTCCCCCTAATTGTGGGAAATTTGTTTCATTAAATCGACAATCTGCAAATCGAGCAGTAAATAAATCTCCCGTCAATGGTTCAAGATAGCGAATAATAGAGGGTGATTCAAACCCAATATATATTCCTAACCTTCTCTGTGGGCCCATCTTACTACGATGTGGTGGTGCTACTAGCACATATACAACGCATCCAAAAATTCGTAGATGGGCAATATTTGGTTCATGACCAAAAACTAATTGTGACGGAGAATATTTATTATAATGTGTCGGTCTGAGACGAATAAGTGATGCTGCATGCAAAATAGCATGTCCCCAAACAATAGTGGGCAATTTTGTTTTCATAAGTAGTGGTCTTGCTATCAATTGCAGGCGTTTAATAAATGACTCTGCAAGGCCATTTTGAGTATGAACATAAGCTACAAGATGTTCAACTTTTATCCCAATTGATAGACAATAATCCTCAAAAGCTTGAGATGAGAACTCTCCAGCATTATCAAGGCGAATAGCCTTTATAGGATAATCTGGGAATTGTTCCCTTAATGGAATTATTTGGGCTAATATCTTTGCAAACGCCAGGTTGCGAGATGATAATAGGCACACATGAGACCATCTTGAAGATGCATCTATTAGAATCATAAAATATCTAAACAACCCACTTGGTGGGTGAATAGCTCCACATATATCCCCATGTATACGCTATAGAAAGGCAGGGGATTCCATGCTAACCTTCACTGGTGATGGTCTAGTTATCATTTTGCCTTGATAACAAGCATCACAAGAAAATTCATCATTTGTAAGAATCTTCAGGTTCTTTAGTGGATGTCCACTTGAATTTTCAATAATTTGTCTCATCATTATTGATCCAGGATGGCCCAAACGGCCATGTCAAAGCTCAAAAGTATTTGAATCAGTAAACTTCTGGTTTACGATAGAGTGTTCTTCAACTGCACTATCTTTGAATAGTATAAGCCAGAAGATAAAGTTAGTAACTTTTCTACAATGCATTTCTGGCCAGAAATATTCTTTGTAATACAAAGATATGCCTCGTTCATTTCATCTATTGTCTCAACATGATACCCATTTCGGCGGATATTTATAAAACTCAACAAGTTTCTTCGTGACTTGGAGGAGAATTGCATTATTTATAATAAGTTTTATTCCCTTAGTCAGAAATACAATTGCTCTTCCGGCGCCTTCAATCAAACTTATATTATCAGAAATTGTAGAAACATTTACTGNTCATGATTGGTCTTTGATCCAAACACAATTTGAGGATTATCCATATTCTTCAAAACGACATAAATAAAATATATTATAATAAACGTTATTATCAAAATGTAACTTCTATTACATAACCATACTATCTACTACAGACAACAAAAAATAAAATATTTATATTTCTACAAATTCATCAGCGATTACATTACTTGTTTCTCCTTCTAAGAGTGCAAAGTAATCAGCTACATCCAAATGCATGAAATCTAAATTATCTTCAGAAATAAAATTTGCTTCAGAATTTTTGTCTGTCTTCTTCAGGGAGGCTTGATAAAGCTCAACCAGGTGCTTTGGCGTACGACACGTACGTGACCAGTGTACTTTTTCCCCACATCTATAGCGTGCATTTTCTGCATTTATTGTTTGCACCGCTTCATGCTTTTGTTCCTTCCTTTTTCACTGCTGGTGGTTAGGAGGGTTCTTTGGTGCATTATTATTACCATGATTAGATTTTCTTCCCTGGCCACGGCCATGACCACGACTGGGGCCACGACCTCTTCCATGCTTAGCTTGGTGGAAGTTCGTCTCATTCACTTCAGGGAATGGACAAGAACCAGTTGGTCGGCTTTCATGGTTTTTCATTAATAGCCCATTATGTTACTCGGCTACAAGAAGATGTGAAATAAGTTCAGAATACTTTTTGAATCCCATCTTTCGATATTGCTGCTGCAGGAGCATATTCGAGGCATGAAAAGTGGTGAAAGTTTTCTCCAACATATCATGATCGGTAATATTATCACCACATAATTTCAATTGGAAAATAATCCTGAACATAGCAGAATTATACTCACTGATAGATTTAAAATCTTGTAGCCTTAAATGAGTCCAGTCATAACGTGCCTGTGGAAGAACGACCATCTTCAGGTGGTCATATCTATCTTTCAAATTATTCCACAGTATGACTGGATCTTTAACAGTGAGATATTCCATTTTCAAGCCTTCATCAAGGTGATGGCGTAGGAATATCATGGCTTTGGCACGGTCTTGGTTTGATGCTTGATTTTGTCCTTGATGGTGTCTGCCATACCCATCGCATCAAGATGAATTTCAGCATCAAGCACCCAAGACATGTAGCTTTTGCCCGATATATCCAGGGCTACAAATTCAAGTTTAGAAAGATTTGACATTATTTAGAAAAAGAAAGTTCGTACCTTTGATACTTTCAAAGTATTTGCTCGAGATGGCAGAGTCTCGTGCTGATAACGTGTTATAAAATAACGACTGTAAAGTAAATAAACTAAAGACAAGTGTAGAGAGAAACTGATATATTATTGAACTTTCAAACTGATGTACATAATGAACTGAAATCTCCTCTATTTATAGAAGAAAGGAAACTGCTATGTAAGCTGCTACTGCAAGTTGCTTGTAAGCTGCTACTGCAAGCTGCTGTGTAAGCTTCTTGTAAGTTGCTACTGTACCAGATGTAGATAATCTTCTTCCGGGGGTAATGTTTATCCATAATGGAGTACCAAAATTATAAACTTCTTCAAGAGACTTATTTAGAGTACTAAATAGATAAACATATTTACGGCAGTGTCCCATATGGATAAGCTTCTTCAGGAAGCTTATTTACAACAGAGTACTAAATGAACATCTATTATATAATATATATTTATAACAAAAATCTAATTTTAATTTGTCATGATTTTAAAATAAATATTATATGTTAAAAAATAAAGTTAGCTACTTTTATAACAAAAGAGACTAAAAGTTTAAAAATGCGCTATGAATTTTTCATTTTTTTCTTTTCTCGGGTTTGAGTCTAATATTAAAACCTTTTTGTTTGATATTTATATGTCTTTTTAAGCACGGTGATGGAATTTGTTCTTTGTAATCTGTTTACATAAGTTTTTTTTCCAAAGTTCATTAAAATTATATGTAAATTAAGTGGACCTCTTCTTGTAAAAAAATAAAAACTTTGTAGTTATTTCAGATTTCCAAATATATTAGTTTATCAAAATATTAAAATAGCAGTTGTAGTTATAATTTTACATATATGGTTGTAGCTCGATTTATTTTTTAAGTTAATATTACCATGTTAGTTTAAACTTCTAGAAATTTATACTTAAAATTAAAATTAACTCTTAAAAATTCAAAACGAAAAACAATATGCATTGCTGATTTCCAATAATTTTTAGGTATTCTATTATCAGTAATATTTGGGAAAGAATCTAAGAACATGGAAAATTATAAGTGCCACGTATTAAACTCCAAAAAAAAAAATTTAAGTCCATGCATAATGATCTAAAGTTGGTCAAATAAGGAAAAATATTATATAAAATAAAATTTATATTAAATTTAAAGTCCTGAATATTAGGAATTTTTACATGATCCAAACAAGGAAAGATTTATAAGCAGCATATTAATTGATTTTGAAATCCTAAATATTAGAAAAATAATCAAATGACTATTTTGTTTAGTATGAAATCTATTTTTAAAGCTTAAAAAAGGCGAACGATATTTCATTAAGGGCCTTCGTGCTTCTAATACTGTATAGATTTTATCTTTTTTATTAAGCGCTACTTATTTTGAATTTATAATAAATAAGGGTGATATAGTAAAATTTATCATATTATTTATTATTTTTAAGGAGTGTACCAAGTCAATAGTGAACAAGTAACTTGAACGGATAGGTGGGTCTATCTCTGCTACGATACTATATTCAGAAAAATGAATCTTTAAACCTAAATCTAACTCCAAAATGATCTTATGAGGTAGAGGTGATTTAATTTAATACTACTATATAATGAGGCTAACTAGTACTATAAGTTATTTCGATCCGATGAAACAAATTGGATCATTTATATACAGAACACTTCGTCATTTCAAATTTCCCCCCAGAATTACTGCTTTTATTATGAGATATTATCACAAGCACGATATTTGTCTTGGTAAATGGTAGCAGAAGTAAGCCTTTTGCCCTAGTAGAGATATTAGGCAAGGTGATCCTCTATCCTCTTACATATTTATCCTCTGCATGGAGATGTTATTCACTGAAATCAATTACAATGTAGATATAGGAACTTGGTCTCCTATTAGAATGAGAAAGAATCAATGTTTACTATCGCATCTTTTCTATGCAGATGACCTTACTTTAATGTGTAAGATTGATAAAAAAAATCTCCCAACCTATTCTTAACTGCCTAAATTCCTTTTGTATCCATATCAGGCCACAAAATAAACTTCTCAAAATCAAAAATTATTGTTTCAAAAAATTATCCCAAACACACTTCCAAGGTTTTGGCAAAGTTCTTTAACATTAACGTTATCAATAGCTTTGGAAAATACTTAGGATTCCCAATCACAAATAACAAACCTAAATCATCTAATTACCTTGATAACATGACTAATAGACTGGTATCTTGGAAATCAAACTTCCTCAGCATGGCAGGAAGAACTACCTTTTCCTCTTCTACCTTAAATAGTATATCAAACCATGTCATGCAATATAATTACCTCCCTATAAATATTATCAAGCATATTGATAAAATTTAAAGAAATTTCATTTGGGTTCTACAAACACTACAAAAAAAATTCACTTAGTTGCTTGGGAAACAATGACCAGGGACAAGAGCAACAGGGGGCTTGGTATACACTCAGCAAAAGAAAAAAATCTAGTAAATTTGGCAAACCTCACTTGGAGACTCATTCACAACACAAATTATCCTTAGTCAAAAATTCTCGCATCAATTTATGGCTCCACCAAAAACTTTAAAAATACCTTATTTACATGAAAAATGGTGGTAAAAGGTTGAGAGATTTGTAATAAGGGCTTAAAATTGATTCCTCACACAAATTCAACAATGAACATTTGACAATCGAACTGGATCCCTAAGTCCACAACCTTAGGCAACTTGTAGAGGCCCCCTCACAATGTCTTGTAACAGTCTTACCATCAAAGATATTTGAATTAATAATAAATGGGAGATAGAAAAAATCACCTTCGATCTATCCCAACATACTAGAAATAATATCCTATCTATACACCCTATGAAATACTCAAATGACTCAATGATTTGGGAGCTAACGGGGGACGGAAATTTTTCTTCAAAAAATTGCTATAAATTAATTAGCTCCAATGACAAAAACTCAACGCACTTCAGTTTGATTTAGGATATGAGCTGCCTAAATAAGATAATATTTTTGTTGACGAAATGTCTTTATAAAAAACTTCCTACTCGATCCTACCTTTACCATATAGGCTTGAACATTGATCCAACATGTCTAGTGTGTAAAGATGGAAAAGAAACCATTGAGCATAGTTTTACAAATTTCAAAGCAGTCCTTGATTACTGGATTTTGAGGGGCTTAAAGATCTCTGCTCATCAGAACCATACCCACTGGCTTCAAACCATTAGAAACTTGAATAACATCACCCCCCTCCCTCCCGTCATCCCTCCCCTCATCTTACATGGGAAGAGTTATACCCATTTGTTCTTTGGAGCATTTGGCTCAACCGTAATAATAACAACCACTCAAACACGACAATGAACTTTAACCCTACTCACGCCATGGCCTTAGTAATAGAGTATAAGTTTCTCACACAAAAGGAACAACCAACTGTTCATTCCTACGCAATAAAAGTTGCATGGCACAAGCCACAATAAAATTTTTACAAACTCAACATAGATGGTGCGTTCAAGGAAAAATTAAAGTTCCCTACTTCAAGCTGAATTAGAAGCTCTCAAGGAAGGACTCAACATAGCACTTACAAATGGATATACACCTTTGGTCATCCAAACTGACGCAACAGAGGTAATTAAAGTACTAATTTCTGGATGTGTTCCTCACAATTCGATTCTATGCACTTGCAGGTGGTTAATGCTCCAACTGAAGTAGCCGTCAATCAGCCATAACTTCAGGGAGGGGAACAAAGTGGCCAATAAGTTGGCAAGGATAGGGCGAATAGTGTTTATTTTGTTAAAAATATTAATACTAAAGTATGATATAAGCTAGCCAACTTGGGCAACACAAATGTCCTTAAGGCATGTAGTTTTTTGAATGATGTAACATACAATATTCCGTAACTTTAAATATATTATCGTTGTTTGTCAAAAAAAAAAAAAAAATATTGGTGTTTAAACTTCAATGTATATGTATAATTTGACACAAGAAGATGTACTCAAGGATATTAGTCGATAACTCCTAACCACAAAAAATATGGTATTGGGGGAGTTTTTCGTAACCACAAGGGGCACTAGATTTTAGGTTATGCTGGCAAAGCTACACCGGGTGTACCAGTTCACACTGAACTGCTTGCTTTACACATGGGCCTTAAAATTGCAGTCTCACACAGACTCTATCCCATCATTATTGAGACGAATGCTCATGCACTAATAGGTATGTTTACATCACCACCTATCCAACATACTAATATTATTAATGATTGCAGGTGGTTGCTCCTTCAGTTAGCTAACCCTTGTATCCAGCACATCTACAAAGAGCAAAATTGTGTTGTAGACACTTTAGCTAAATTTGGAACCATGCATGCATAAGAGAGTTGCATCTTTTTTGGGAGCCTACCACTTTTTGCAGAAGCTTCTTACTATCGGGACCTCAATGGTCCACCTCACAAGAGGCTTAGCAATTGCAATTCCACCAGTTCAACACAATTGACCTATGTAGTACCTACTCTATGTGATTACCCCAGCTTATCTAGTTAAGTTAATAAGAATGTTTCTACTACTAGTTCTACTGTAAGCAATGGATTTTGTATGGGAAGTTATGTATCACCAACTTACTCACTTGATATGATGCCTATAAGGCACCTTGTACACTGCCCTACGGGGCTTGTTTGATTATATAATATTAGTAATCCTTTTGACCAAAAAAAAAATAAAAGAAAGAAAAAGCTATATTATGTTGCTAGTTAATTTTTTTTAAAAGTATATACTATATATTGACAACTCTTGATTTTTTCATAAAAAAATATTTCGTTATACTTTAATTTCCTTAATGAAAATCCTGGCTCAACTGTCATGGGGAAGAATAGTTTTCACAGGATTATCTTCGTTTTTGTTCTTGAGAGATACGTTTATCTATACACTATATTAAAAGCACGAAGTCCCTTAGCGAAATGTCGTTCACCTTTTTTACCCTTTAAAAATAGATATCAAATGGGATAAAAGTGTAATTAACCATTTTCTCAATATTAAGGACTTCAAAATGAACTAAAAATTTGATTATTAAATATTTCCTTATTTGAAAAGTCTTATCAATATTTAGGAATTTAAAATTAATTGTTTTACCATATAAAAATTTTCCTTATTTGAATAATAAGAAATATATACAACTTTTACCCTCTTAAACAGAATAATAAGAAGACTAAAGGTACGTTCATAAAGCATAATACACTTCATTTAATATAACTTTTTCTTAACTAAAACATTCCTCATCACAACTGTATCTTAGTCCAATCAGAATTCCTTTTGCCTAGAATAATTAATTAAAAACCTCATGATATACGTAGGATTTTCACAGATAAGGTGTATACTATTAAGTGGTTTAAGCTACAACAATGTTGATTATTAATCTCCTTCTTAGTACAAGTACTAAGTTATTATTAAATAGTAAAATTTCTCTTTATGGGGAGTTATTCTATAATTATATTAGTTTTATATCAATAAGGTGCGAAAGTCAATAATAATAACGAATATGCAAATAGAAAGATACAAAAATAAAATGTTGATCAAATATTTGTCATTTGAAAATAAAATTTTGATTAGATAAAATTATAATTAAAGTTAAATATTATAAATTTGGAATAAACTCATATTAAGAATTTGAGTCAACAAAAATTAAACTATCCTTTTTAGAGTTGAGAACACATGATTAATAAGTCTTTATATTAAATATCTAGAAACTAAATAATATTCGAAAAATTTTCAAATTCATTATACAAATAAAAGAATTTTCAAGTTGACAGAATTCTTTGAGTGCATGAACTTTTTTACATGAGAAGAGGATTGACAGTGATTGAAATTAAGAAATATAGCAAAATCGGTCATAAATTATAACATTAAGAGTCAAATCGGTTAAAAAGAAAACTTGAAGGAATGAGTATATATAAAATAATAAAAGACAAAACATATCCTAAATGAGTTGTGATTGTTAATCTTTCTTTCACTTTTCATCATTCCAACGAATGATTTGTTATTATTTTTTAAATATTAAGTTCTTTATTGTAGAATATTGACTTAATATTAATCATTTTAGACTTTACATTATCACCTATCATTTTTTTTTTAAATCTACACTGCAGGACTAACCCCTTCATTCAACAGAACTTGTAGAAGACCAAAAGACTCAACTACTAATTACTGTCTTTTTAAAATATTTAAAGAATCAATAAAAATATATAAAAGTTATCCGATATTAAAAAATTTCATAAGTATTTATAAGAAGTCAATATCTTTTTTGGTAAGTAAGAAATTAATATTGTTTCCTGTTGATATTTATAATTTTTAAAAAAATTTATACACTTTGATATGGCACACGTGCAACACGCGTACCCTATAACTAATTATTTAACCTGCAAAATACAAACTTGGCCGATTGAAATTGTCAAGGCTGATGAAACAGCAAGCCATGCATCAATTAATTCCATCACAAACATTACGAGAAAAGACATTCATTACACCGTGAGAAATATTCTCTCTGATTCATACTAACTCTTAAAGAAAAATGACTAAATACTCTTATTTAAAATTTGATTATTGTTAATTTGATAAATTGGAATATGTAAATAAGGATAAATTTAAAAAATTAAAATTAATTCATTTTTGATTAGATAAAAAAGACACTTATTTTAAACTAAAATAAAAAGATCAAAAGATCACTTATTATGGATCGGAGAGAATATTCTTGAGCATTTTATATTTTTAAACTTTAAACAAATCATGTCCAAATACCTTTCACATATTTGCTAGTATCTCGAATGAGTGATATTATTTCATTTTCTCTCACAATCAAATAGAAAAAAAAATTCTATTCCGTGGTTAAATGCGAATAAAGTTACCCGTTGGACAACCAAACAACGGTGTTCTTCTAGAAATTAAAGTTGTTTTCCACTTTACGAGGTCAAATCATTTCGGTATCAGAAACAAACTGAAGTAGCTACCCTGCCTTATTAATTTAGTTTTCCCAAGTCCAATGAGAATTAAAAGCTACCTACTTCCAATTTAATATCTACATTCAATGAAGACGAGATTGGCTTCCAATTAAAAATTCTAATAATCACTACTAGAAAACGCCAAAAATTATCCAGAAATATCAATCGAAATCGGTCAAAAATTTAGAAGAACCGACGGGTTTTCGACTAATTTTAATTCGTAAAAAATAAGCTGGTCGATAATAAATAATGACCGAAGTCGGTCATAATTTTTGATCGATTTCAATCGGTCAATTAAATTTCACAAACAATCCAAAAGGAAAAAATCTGCCGAAAACACCGACCGAAGTCTATCGATATTTTTAGTTATGCAATTAAAAAATGCACTGGAAATCGAACCAGGGTCTATATTGTGACAGGATACTATTCTACCACTAGACCATTAGTACATTTTGGTTTAAGACTTTTTTAATTTTATTTGTACTCTTTAATTGCACTTTCGCTCAAAAATAACCGAGCAAAGCCGGTCGTTTTTACTAAAAATATAAAATTACCGACTGAAGTAGGTCGGTTTTTTAAAATGACTGCTTGAAATAACCGACCAATTTCGGTCGGTTTTTCGAATTTTTTTAAATTTTTTCATATGAAAAACCCACCTATTTCGGTAGATATTTTAAAAAATAAATTTTGAGGAATGCTAAAATAATATCCCGCATTTTTACGCTAAAAAAATCGATCAAATTGTGTAAAACCGACCGACTTTAATCGGTTGGCTGCGGTCGGTTTGAATTTCTAGCCGTGAATTGCCTAGCGACAAGGATGGATAAACTACTACACTTTCAAAAATATCTTTATTTTTCCTTCTAAATAAAATAATTAGAACGTCTTACATTCTAGTTTTAGAAACTCATGTCCACTTAACCACCCTTGTGTTGGGATCTCATGCTTTCCTAGGTAGGCGTAAGGTTTGCGTACACATTACTTTTTTCAAATCCCACTTGAATAAAATATACTGAATTTGTTGTGATTGTTGTGTTGGGATCTCATGCATCAAGTCTTGTAGCTTTGATTTTTTATTTTTTCTTTTTCATTATTAGGGGGATCAAGCAATCAAAACTTTCTGACAAGCAATTCTCTGTACTGGTGTCTCTCCCCTTCGACACTGCGTTACCTTCTTTTGTAATAACTTTCAAGCTTTCAATTCTCTTTATTGTTCTCTCAATTGTTCTTGACATGATTTTTCCGTACGACTGTGACAATCTCGTCTAGCGTCCGGAGGGGACCTCAGTTGGCGGACAACAACTGCACTGACATCAGTTGCTTACCCTTACGTCGCCCTTCTAAGGAATCTCAGGAAGGCGTCGCGTAACAGTTGGTATCAGAGCCTAGGCTCGACATCGGACAAGGGAACGCATTGCCATTACCACCATTTCTGACTATGGTGAATCATGGGGAGCACATTGCGGCCCTTGAAGAGACGGTTGACATATTACGACCCATTGTAAATACGGTGCCTGAACTACAAACCAGCCTAGTGCAAAGGTTGGACGACCTGTACAGCAGAATGATCCAGGCCGAAGTTGACATAGAAAATATCAGTCGCAACTCTGAAGGAGACAGACAAACGGCAGCTACTGAGGCAGCCGAAATTTTTGGTAAATTCGAGGACCTCTAACAGGAGCGTACTGAGGATTTAGCCTACACGGCACAAGAGGCAGACATGGTGACTGCCATGTAGCAAACTATAGACAACTTGACAGGCCAGCTCAATGTTGTTAATGTTGCTCTACAAGGCTTGCTTCGAGGAGGTGGAAATCAAATCGGGGGTGTTGTGAACCTCGCCCACATGGCAAAAAACTGAAAATTCCTGAGCCAAAGCCATACAATGGAGCTCGGAATGCTAAAGAAGTGGAGAATTTCATCTTCGACATCGAGCAGTACTTCGATGTCGTGGAAGGCCTAGAATAAGCCAAGAAGGTAGCAACTACTGCCATGTATCTTCAGGGTGATGCTAAGCTCTGGTGGCGAGTGAAGTACGAAGCCATCAGGGCCGGTGAAGATGCTTTGGAGACATGGGAGGATTTGAAGGCAACCATACGCCTACAGTTCTTCCCCGAGAATGTTGAGTACAATGCAAGGAGAAAACTACGGGAGCTCCGACAGACCAGATCAGTGCGGGACTTCGTGCGAGAATTCTCCGCACTCATGTTGAACATCCGTGACATGGGGGACAAAGACAAGCTCTTCACATTCCTGGAAGGGTTGAAACCTTATGCCCGCATGGAGCTGCAAAGACCACGGGTAGATACCCTACCCAAGGCAATCCAATCAGCGGAATGACTTGGGGACTATAAGTGGAAACTCGGAAGGATAGGCCTCAACCGCCTGTCTGAGCGGAATACAAAAGAGGACAGCCTAACAATGGTGGCCCTAGCAGAAGTGGGGGAGATCAGAGTGCACCCAAACCTAAGGCTCCGTCCTCAGGCAGCAACAATGTTGCGTCAAACAACAATGATCGGGGGAGAAACCCCCCCACCCTAGGATGTCGTAATTGCGGCGGGCCACATTGGAATAACGAATGCCCATCAAGCTTATGATGATGGGATGAATGACGAAGCAGACGATGCGGAGCAGAACGAACCAGTCGGTGCCTTCAATGCAATTGTGGGTTCTATTTCTAAGGCATTAGCGGGAACCAGTGCTGGTATCCGTAACAAAAAGGACCCCTGCCCAATCCCCAAGAAAGGGAAAAAGTAGACGAATGAAGGGACTCCTCTTAAACAAGAGAGGACCTTGATGTTCGTTGAACTGAAGGTAAATGGCAAGCCCATTCGGGCGATGATAGATATAGGTGATACCCACAACTACTTGGCCTCAATCCAGGTAGAGCGCCTTGGCATAGTTGTAGGAAAGGACAGAGATCACGTCAAGGCTATCAACTCACCTCCTTAGCCAGTGGGTGGAATAGCCAAAGAAGTACCAGTGAAGATGGGTCCTTATGAAGGAAAGTTGAACTTGCGCGTGGTGATCATAGATGACTCCGAGTTTATAGTTGGGCTGGAATTCTTGAGTCAAACCAACACCATGCCCGTACCATATGCGGATATGCTTCTGATGATGGGAGCAAATGAGGCCAAGCCCTGCATTATCCCGTGCATGCCCATGAAAATGGCCGCTGAGAACATCTCGGCCTTGCAACTGAAGAAGGGATTCAAAAGACATGAACCTACGTTCCTTGATACCCTATGCATTGAAGAGGTAGAACGCTCATCGGGTCTCATTCCTACACCCGTAAAGGAGCTACTACTGGAATTTGAAGACGTCATGCCACATGAGATGCCAAAGCGACTTCCGCCTAGGCGCATTGTGGACCATGAGATTGAGTTAGTGCCTGGTGCGAAGCCACCTGCCCGGTCACCTTATAGAATGTCACAACCCGAACTCACCGAGCTTCGAAGACAATTGACGGAGATGCTAGACACAGGGATCATTGTACCCTCCAAGTCCCCATATGGGTCCCCTGTGCTTTTCCAAAAGCAACATGATGGTAGTTGATGCGAGACTAAATTGCATAGTTTAACATGTGATATACCTTACATTTTATGCGCA
>ML359953.1:0-12245 GCA_005239505.1 Nicotiana paniculata | reverse complement strand
AAAAATTACATAAATTTTTTAGGAGTAACCCTAGGAGAAGGAAAAATAAAGTTACAGCCTCATCTAACTAACAAAGTTTTAGAAATGCCAGATAAACTAAATAATACAAAAGAACTACAAAATTTTTTAGGAATTATAAATTACGCAAGACCATTTATAAAAGATTTAGGAAAAATAGCTGGACCCTTATATTCAAAGACAGGTATAAAAGGACAAAAACAGTTCAATACAGAAGATATTAAGATTGTCCAAAAAATANTATATATATATATATATATATATATATATATATATATATATATATATATCAAGTACTAAAAGGTCAAATAAAAGTGGCGCACTTAAATTTCAGTAGGGCAAAAAATACTAGGTGAGTTAGAAAATGTTAAATGTATATTTGAAGAGCGAATAGTATTTATTATCCACAGTTTTTTTTTCCCAAGAAGGAAAAACAAATAGTATGAGCGAACTTTATTAGAAAAGAGAAGAGAAAGTAAAAGCAAGTTAGTTCTTACTTAAGTACAAATATTGATTTATCTTGTTGTTTGTGCACTATATCTCTTATCATGTGCCAATTTACAGAGATTAAAAAGAGCAATGATCTTTACCTTAATTTGATAGTTAAATCAAATGGGTCCCTGAAAAATCTAATACTAACGCTCCCCTTAACATTTACTTTTCAGCTAATCAAGTTCGGACTCACAGAAAGGTAGACAAAGATATGATTAAGTCCAAGGAAAGAGAGCTGCATTTTACCCTACAAAACTAAAGTTTTACGTGGGACAACACCATTTACCAAATCAAACGAGTACAAATCACTTTCTGTTCTTTCTTTTTTCCCCTTCATTATTCCGGATCTTTACTGAAGCAACAATAAAATTATTCCCGTATGACTTATATGTCACGGGTTCGAGGCGTGGAATCGATAACTCATACTTGTATAAGGGTAGACTGCATACATCACACCCCCTAGAGGGCAGCCCTTCTCGGACTCTGTGTAAACGCGGGATGCTTCGTGCACCAGGCCGCTCTTTTTCTTCTTCTTCTTGGATCTTTACACAAATAGCCGGCCGGATTTACTGTTTATTATTTTACCGGTATACATAAATTATACTTTGATATACACAAATATATATATATATATATATAATATTATATTTATCGACTATATTTTATCTAATCGATTTGGATTTGCGGCTATTTAGGTTAATTTTTTCCGAGCTTCTGTTTTTTCCTTCACACTCCAGTTCGGTATACTATACCACTATTTGCATTCACTTTTTTGTTAGAATAATGAAATAGTGAAAAAGAAAACTTTGGATCTTGCTGATTTTTACCAAATTGTCAACAAATCAACATCACATTAGGCCATTCTTATTTGAATTTAAGACAAAGTAGCCTATAAAGAGCAATGCTAAATGAGCCACGAGACACCTCAGGTACAATTAATCTTGTCAACTTCCTTTTCTTAAAATGAGACAAGAATAGTATTACATGTAAAGTTACCTGCACACTTTGCACTAATGCATGTACTTAAAATTTTGAAGTTCTAACATGCCTTTTTTCCCCTTCAAATATTCGATATTCAAAACTCACTAGTGCGACTAATTCAGGTTCTCATACGATAAGAGTAGTTAGAGGGTGATATGCTCCCTAAAAATTTATTAGACTTTTGATATGATATTGATGTAGCGGCACTTGCAAAACACCGTCTGCGATTAGATTGGATTTAAATTTTTAATGGAGATATAATTCACTCGAAATACATTTGGGGGATAAAAAGATGCCCGAATAATTTAAGTGCTCAACAGATTTTTTGAAATAAGGTGGAAGGAGAATTTATGTATTTTGCCCTTTTAATACTAGAACTTATTTATTTTGCTTTTTTAATACTCGAACTTATGTATTTTGCCTTTCTTATTAGCGGTAAGTTCAATACATATGCATGTATAACATAATGGTTAAAACGAAAGAGAAATAAATGTGGAGAAAGGCTCCCACGTGTGGAATGAAAATGAAACTTATGTAAATTTTTTTTTTTTTTTTGGTTGCATTTATTTCTCTTTTTCCATTAGCTTTAGTGTGAAACATAGGGTTTGTATGCTTGGGATCCCTACATACGTGTGGGCACCCACTTATCTTTGTGACATTTCCAGCAACCTTTTTAAGGTCATAAGTTGATTGTTGATTTCACATTTTTTTTAATCCTTTTTTGTTATTTAGTAAATTTTTCTTTTTATGTTACACTTCACTTTTTCTGCAAAAGCACGCTCTCGTAAAAGAAAAAGGGGTTTTAGGAATCCTATGCCTCGCCATTCACATTCCTCTATACCCTACGTTGTAGTTTTCTTAGTTTATTTTATGCGCATTAATAGTGTATACATCTTTTATATTATCATAACTAATATAATTTATGATAGGGTATATGTACCTTGTTATATTTTGATGATCTAATAAATTTAATATCAAGAATCAATTAAGGAATTTGATACACATCCTCAAGTATGTGGAAATAACCAGACTTAAGCTGGAGATGTACATCGGCCCTTCAGAAGTTAAAGAATCAACAAAGGAAACATATGGACATTAGTTCCCCTGGTGATAGTACCAGCCAAATCTCCAACAGCTGTAAAGTTGCTGCATGCACACGCAACAATACAAGAACAGTGCAACAGTCAACTTCCTTGGGAATGATCCTATACCCAAGATGCTTACATCATTCAAGTGATGCCACCAATGTTATATTAACATTAAACCAAAGATAAAATATCACTTCAACACTTAGAGAATTTATTCAAGCACTCTCCACAGTGATTGATCATCTGCTAAACGATTCTCAAGTGCATCAAGAACAAAGAACAACATAGCAACGAACCAATTCCCTGCATTGAGTAATTACATGTCCTTAGTTGTGTTGTACTTTTGTCAAAGTTCTCTACTTGCAATTCCTACTTAGCTTAATTAGAAGCATTGTGTAGGAAACCCTTTGTAAATCATAAACCCTCGTGTTTGTGTCTTGACTAGAGTTAGTCGAGTTGTAAAGTCTTTGTAATAGAGTTATTACAAAGTGGCTTGTAATAGAGTTGTTACAAGTTAGTGAGGGATTAAGAGGTTAATTTCTAGGTTACAATAGGTTGTAATCTAAAGTTTGCTCCGTAGTGAAGTTGAAGTCCTACAAGGGTAGGTCGTGGTTTTTAATCCCGTGACCTGGGAATTTTCCACGTAAAATTTCTCGGTGTCATTTACTTATTGCAGTGTGTGTGTGTTCTGCGAGAACTAATGGAGAATCTGATTCTCTATATAGTTTGGTGGACCCTCGAATTCTATCAATTGGTATCAGATCATGTTCTTTCTATCAGGCTAACAACTAGAAAGGATCCTCATGACTGCTCCATCAAACTTTGAAGATGGTCAATCTACCTATAGGCCACCAAGGTTCAATGGCCAGTACTATGGATGGTAGAAGACTAGGATGCACGACTTTATCATGGCTAAAGATTTCGAGCTCTGTGTCATGACCCGCCATATCATCATGCCACGTAGGTGCCACTTGGCATTTACTTTTTCCATATGGAAGGGTTACATAAGCTAGGGGATAGATCTTGGTCAGAATATTCTAGAACTGTGGAGAATTTCCTTGGGAAAGCTCTAGATATTTATGCACTTGTAGGAAGGTTCTAGAAAAATATAGAGGTTTCATTAGGAAGACCATAGAATCCTATGGAATTACTAGGAAAGGCCTTGGAATATTCTAGCTATATAGAAGATTCTAGAGAATGTACTTATTAGTAAATATGGAAGGACTTGTGGAACAATTATTATTTACACACTAGCCCCTAGGTGATTAGTATAAATAGGGGGAATTTATTTGTAAATTAACCAAGCAAAACAATCAAGTTCTCTCTAATATAAAGCTTCCCTTAACAATTCTCTTGTGTTCTTTCTACCATTCTCTTAGAGATCTTGAGTGTAGTAAGGCTGACTTGGCATAGCAAGAACGTGAGCAAGTTTTGCAAGATCGTGAGCAGTTTGTCAAGTGTCGCACGTGTACTTAGTTAACGACTAAAGACGTGACAACGTGGTATCAGAGTAAAGGTTATGATTAAGGAATGTTAGCAAGAATAGAAGAGATTTCTAGAAGGAAGTTTTGTAGGGAACCATGGCCGGAATTACCAAGGGTTTGGTACTGGTAGAAGGGATCAACGTGAAGGTCCCTAAGCAAAAGCAGTATGGCAGTGCACGGGATGCACGCGAGGCGGAAGACTTACTTTGGAGGATGGACAAGTACTTTGTGGTAGCCAAGGAGGATGACGAAGTTGTTAAGGTACACAATGCCTCAATGTACTTGACCGAAGCTATTGTGCTGGGGTGGCGTCGGAAGTATGCCAACATTGAAAAAGGGCTATGCAAGATTGAGACGTGGGAGAATTTCAAGGAGTAGTTGAAGAAGCAATTCTACCCGGTGAATGTGGTGTATGAAGCTAGGCAGAAGCTAAGGGAGCTCCGATAGATGGCCACAATTTGGGAGTATGTGTGCGAGTTCACTACCTTAATGCTGCAAATCCCATTGTTGTCCGAGGAAGATTCCCTCTTCTACTTCATGGATGGGTTGCAAAATTGGGCAAGGCAGGAGTTAAGAAGACATCAAGTAGCGAATGTGAACGAGGCCATAGGGGTAGTCGAGTCACTTGTTGGCTTCAAGACAGAGCCTGCCAAGTCCAAAGAAGGAAACACCGTAAGGGATGTGGGAAATCACGGTGTGGACAACGGGAAAGGCATAACCGAGGTATACAAGGGTAATGGCAAGGGGCCATCCCATAACGGACATGGGTCCAAGAGAAACGGCAAGGGGCCGAAAAACTATAGCGAGTACGTGCCTAAGGGAGGGTGCTACTTCTGTGAAGGATCACATCGAGAAAGTGAATGCCCAGAGTTCGGGAAGCTTGCAGCAATGATCGGGAACTTTGCTCAAGCACATAAGGGTGACACAGGAGAAACCGTCTGCGTTGGAGGGATGCGCTTGGAATTTAAGATGAAAGTAGGGGATTCCAAATCCTATCTTAGCACCATGCAAATGGAGCATGGTGGCAGCAAGAAAAGTTAGACGGACATAGTTGAAGAGGATGGTGAGTTACAAAGTGATGGCAAGCTATCAGACTCAGACGATGCACCAAGCAGAGGGTTCAAGTTTGCAGTAAGGCTGGACCATGAAGGGCATTCAAATAGGGAGTGGAAGAATGTACTTGATTCTTGAGAAAATACTAGACTTGGTTGAGTCATGAGAAGATTCAGGCCAAGAGCAAGGTGGGGCATCTGATGGGCGGAGGATCGAGGCCATCATTTCTCGCCGTCCAAAGTACAAACGGGGCAAAAAGAAAGGTGTCCAGTACCTTGTAGCATGGGAAGGCGAACCGCTTCATATGGCATCATGGCTAGTGGAAAAAGGTTTCTAGCGACGCCAAAGGCGAGGTACGCGCGTACGTGTCGATGCTTTGTGCCGAGGACGTCATGAAATTGGGTGGGGGAGAGTGTCATGACCTTCCACATCATCATGCCACGTAGGTTCCATTTGACATATATTTTTTCCATATGGAAGGGTTACATAAGCTAGGGAATAGATCTTGGTCAGAATATTCTAGAACTATGGAGAATTTCCTTGGGAAAATTCTAGATATTTATGCACTTGTAGGAAGGTTCTAGAAAAATATAGAGGTTTCATTAGGAAGACCCTAGAATCCTATGGAATTACTAGGAAAAGCCTTGGAAGATTCTATCTATATAGAAGATTCTAGAGAATGTACTTATTTGTAAATATGGAAGGACTTGTGGAACAATTATTATTTAAACACTATTCCCTAGGTGATTAGTATAAATAGGGGGCATTCATTTGTAAACTAACCAAGAAAAACAATCAAGTTCTCTCTAATACAAATCTTTCCTTAACAATTCTCTTGTGTTCTTTCTACCATTCTCTTAGCGATATTGAGTGTAGTAAGGCTGACTTGGCATAGCAAGAACGTGAGCAAGTTGTGCAAGATCATGAGCAAGTTGTCAAGTGTCGCACGAGTACTTAGTTAACGACTAAGGACATGACATCTGGGATGTCATCTGTGATGGACCTTTTGCCCTTACAAAAACCAGTGGCGACCCAGCTGTAACTGTTCCCAAACAAGAAAGGAATCCAATGACGCTAACCGAAAGGCTATAGAAAAGAAATTTCGTGCAAAGAAAATTCTTGTTTGTGGCATTGGTCCTGATGAATATAATAGGATATCGGTATGCCAATCAGCTAAGGAAATCTAGGAAGCTCTCCAAACAGCTTATGAAGGAACAATACAAGTCAAGCAATCAAAGATTGACATGCTTACAATTGAATATGAGCTTTTCAGGATGAAAGATGATGAATCTATCCAGAACATGCATACCCGTTTCACCTTTATCATCAATGATCTTCACTCTCTTGGAGAAATTATTCCAAGAAACAAAATTGTCAGGAAAATACTCAGTGTCATGCCCAGCTCCTGGGAAAGCAAAATGAACGCTATCACAGAGGCAAAGGACTTGCAGAAGCTGGACATAGATGAACATGTTGGTAATCTGAAAACATATGAAATAAAGAAAAAGAATAAGGACAATGAAAGAAGAGAGCCCAAAAGGGAGAAGAACCTGGTCCTCAAGACAGACAATAATGATTCAAGTGGTGAAGAAGAATGCCACTGACAATGTTGTGAACCTGGTTCATGATAAACGCTTCAAGAGGAAGAATGCCAATGACAATGATGTGAAACAAGCTCTTGCTGCATGGGGAGACTCCTCCACCAAATTTGAAGAAGATAATGATCAAGGTGACAACTCCATGATAGCAGCAGAAAGTAAAGCAACTGAGTATGATTCTATTTTTGCCGTGATGGATTAGTATGATGATGATGAAGATGACGACGATGATGATGAGGTAAACTTTCTGCATGTTCAAAGAAATCTGGAGTCTTATTCTCCTAATAAAACTTATATCCTTGGAAAATGTTTTAAAAGATGCATACCACAGTCTTATAAATAATAAAAATTCTTTAACTGTGGAATTAGGAGAAGCAGAACAATCGAGAGACGACCTAGTAGTCGTTGTGGTAGATTTATAAGAAACCATTGAAAGTCTGAAGAAAGAAAAAGATGTCCTAACTGAAAAAATTGCAAACGTAGAACTTGAGAGAGATGATCTAGTGGTAGTGGTGGTCGATTTAAAAGAAACCATTGAGAATGTTGAAAAGTAAAAAGATGACTTGACCAAAAATGTTGCTAACACAGAGCTTGAGAGAGATGACCTACTAGCAGTAGTAGTTGATCTGAATAATACAATTAAGGAACTGAAAGGAGAAGGCAGTCATGAGATTCTTCACAAGAGAAAGGAAGTTTCTGATGAAACACATCTTAGGCTTGAATATGAGATGAAAACAGTGAAGTCTAGTCTGTGTGTTGAACTTGAAAAGAACAAACAACTTAAAGAACAAACAACTTCAGGAAGAACTAGGAAGAGTCAAGAGTGATCTTGAAAAATCACTCAAGTGGACCTGGTTCTCCTATACTATCACTTCCATGTACATAAACAATAAGGGAAACATGCAAGGAATCGGGTTCCAAAGGGAAAATACTCCCTACAACCCTCATAGCAACTATGTTACTATACCCGACAATTGGCTCTGCATTCACTGTGGTAACACTGAGCACTTTAAGGAAATCTATAAGGCGAGGTTTCGGTGTCAACTGAGAAACAAACTTTTTACCAAGAAAGTAACTACTGCTAGAGAACCTAGTCCCTCATATAAAAACGCATGATTCCTGCTTGGACCAAAAGCACTCTTATTCACCCTTTCCTCACTACAAGGGACCCAAACTTGTTTAGGTTCCTAAATCTAACCCTTAATTTTCTTGTGCAGGGAGGAATGAAGGGGAGAAGCCAACAATGGTACATAAATAGTGGCTGCTCAAAGCACATGACTGGAAACTCAATCGATTTTCTTTCACTGAAGGCCCTGTAAAGGGGGAGTGTATCCTTTGGAAATGGCAAAAAAGGATACATTCTGGGAGTTGGAAGGATTAGGAAGGTACTCTCTCACTCTATTGAAGATGAGTATTATGTCAATGGATTGAAGTACAACTTGTTGAGTGTCTCTCAAATCTGTGACAAGGGAAACAAGGTGGAATTTATGTCAAAGATATGCACATTCACAAATCTTGTGACTGGTGAAGTGGTGTTAGCGACCAAAAGATACAAAAACATCTATGTTGCTGACTTTGAGTCCCTGCAGAATGGTGATCTCAGTTGTCTAAGTGTTGTCAATGATGATGCTGAGTTATGGCACAGAAGGTTGGGGCAAGCAAGTTTTTCATTGCTGAACATACTGGTTCAGAAGGACATGGTTCGTGTTCTGCCCGAGTCAAGCTTCAAGGATCACAAGGTGTGTGATGCATGTGCAAAGTTAAAGCACGTCAGATCCTTGTTCAAGCCCAAAAAAGAAGTTGGTACCTCAAGGACACTTGATCTTCTTCATATGGATCTATGTGGACCTATGAGGGTACCAAGCAGAGAAGGAAAAAGATATATCTTTGTTATAGTGGATGACTATTCCAGATTCACCTGGACTCTGTTTCTCAGAACCAAGGATGAAACCTTCCAAGTATTTGTTGCGTTTGTCAAGAAGATCTAGGTGAAGATGGGAAATAATGTAGCTTGTATCAGATCTGACCATGAGACATAATTTGATAATGCAAAATTCGATGAATTCTGTGTTGAAAATGGCATTACTCACAATTTCTCAGCTTCCAAAACACCAAAACAAAATGGTGTTGTGGAAAGGAAGAACATGACTCTTGAAGACATGGCAAGAACAATGATAACTGACTGTGATATTGTAAAACATTTCTGGGTAGAAGCAGTCAACACTGCATGCTAATTGATAAACATGTGCATGATCAGGTCCCTTCTAAACAAAACACCATATGAGCTGTTGAACGGAAGAAAGCCCAAGCTGACCCATTTGAGGACCTTTGGCTGTAAATGTTTTGTTCTGAATAATAGCAAGGAAGCGCTTCGAAATTTTGGATTCCAAAAGTGATGAAGGAATCTTTCTGGGATACTCGTCTCAAAGCAAAGCTTACAAAATATACAATAAAAGAACTCAATATTTTGAGGAAAGTATACATGTGATCTTTGACGAATCTCACTACTCATGTAAGAAGGACAAACATGATAATCAAGATGAAGAACCTTTATTTGTTCCTGGTGAAGTCATTATATGGAAAATGGAAAGGCATATATGATGAGTCATGTGAAGGAATCCAGTGAAGATGGTACAACTGTATCTCCAACTATTGGAGAGGAACCTGGTCCCACAATCACAACAACTGAAGCTGAAAACAAAGTTGTTGATGCAGTCCAAGGTACTCTACATGCTGAAATGAGAAGTGGCCAAGAACCACAGTCAGACATACCTGGATCTTCTATCAATGATATCCAGGGACCAAATTGGAAGCACAAAAGTTCACACCCTCTTGACAACATAATCACTCTTGTTGATTGAGGAATTCAAACCAGATCAAAGGCTAGAAAATCACTTGCCTTCTCAGCCTTTCTTTCTCAAATAGAGCCCAAAAATATTAAATAAGATTTGAAAGATGCAAACTGGATTACAACCATGCAAGAAGAGCTCCATCAATTTGAGAGGAACAAGGTATGGCACCTGGTTCGTCGACCTGCAGATCGAACTATTATAGGAACCATGTGGGTATTTAGGAACAAACTTGATGAGTCTGGAAAAATAACAAGAAACAAGGTAAGGCTTGTAGTTCAAGGCTACAATCAGGAAGAAAGGATTGACTATGATGAAACTTTTGCTCCAGTCGCTCGAATGGAGGCTATCAGAATTCTTATTGCCTTTGCATCACATATGGAATTTACATTGTTCCAAATAGATGTTGTCACACCCCTTTTCCCAACCCCCAAAAGATATATGTTATTGAATTGTTGTGGGTTGAAGAGTTTTTTTAATTAAAGTAACAAAATTGAGTAGGGATTATTTTATTTACAGAGTCGCCACTTGGAATTGATTTTTCGGTGTTCCAAGTCACCTTTTATTTGAATACCTAGTCAAGGAAGATTTAACTCTTTTATTATTGGTCTGCGAAAGCAAAGTCCGTGTAAGGAATTCTGTTGATCAGGGAGAAGGTGTAAGTCATTCCCCGAGTCCCGTGGTTCTAGCACGGTCGCTTTATTGACTTAATCTTGGCTTGAATTAATTCTGAATAAACTGTATTTTATTAGTTTCTATGTTTTACTTGCCCGCCTTTATTTCTTGATTATTAGAAAAATTAAAGAAAATTTTGAATAATAAGATGTCGTAACCACACTACACAAGTGAATGTGTGATCGAACGAAATTTATTAATTTATCATAACAGCACTACGCAAGCGAATCCGCAGTTATGACAGGAATTATTAGCACATTATTACTTTTTTTTCCTAAAAAAAAAAGAAAGTTACTACACTTGACGATTTTTTTTTAAACTTATTAAAAGTTACTATCACGTTACGCAAGCGAATCCGCGGTTATGAGAAATAACAAGATTGTAAAGACATTAAACCCGGGAAAAGCTTATGCTAAAT
Organism: Nicotiana paniculata; assembly: GCA_005239505.1. Classification (NCBI taxonomy): domain Eukaryota; kingdom Viridiplantae; phylum Streptophyta; class Magnoliopsida; order Solanales; family Solanaceae; genus Nicotiana; species Nicotiana paniculata. Next base: position 1,589 of record ML359953.1, on the reverse strand, counting down.
TTCATGATTAAAGGCCACTTATTTTATTTAACAAAAGAAAAATTATTGATTTTAAAAAAAAAAGCCCGCTTACTTCTATTGTCATTGAGCCTACGAATTTTAGCTTTTTAACCCATGTTGATTAAGAGCCTCACTGACAAATACAACACAAAGTGACAAGTATTCTTCTAAGCCCAAATTGCTCATCACAATGATGTCCAAATTAAAATCGTTTATCGTAAAAAGAAACGCACATGCTAATTATTATCTTAGCTCTTTCATCTCCTTAATCAACTTATTTCTTAAGGACTAACATAATATTTTCACTCACTTACACTAACATGGCAATAATCAGACTACAAACTCATTAGTAACATAAAGACCTTAAGCATTTGAATTAATTTTCATAATTACAATCGCCACTCAATATGAAAAAAAGCTAAACAAACGATAATACTTTAATGCTAAAGAGACTAACCATATTATAACATTATTTTTTACTATGATTTAAAGCATCAAAACATTTGAAGCTAGAAATCTTTCCTAGATAATTATACACGAACCTTGAAAGTAACTCACATAAAATATCCCAAACTAAACAAACATGGTTAAAAATGAGGTCTTTAATCTTTACCTTAAACTAAGTAAACTTAACAGAATGTTATTTGAGTTGTATATATAAAGAAAAATGGAAGATCAACCAAATATTACAAATGTACATGCTGAAATATGACTGTGAATAACATGCCGAACATTCATACATCAAACATATCTATAGAGCAGAAAAAGTTGAATATAAAAATCTGCATTGCGAAGTTTAAGAAAATACCTGGTTTGCAGAAAATAAATACAGCAGTGAAGAAATGAAGCTCAGCAGAAAAAAAAACAGCAACAAACACAGCAGAAAATAGCAGCAGTTTCGTGTTTAAAAAAGCCCGAAAACCTTGGAGAAGAAACCTAGAACCAACTCTAAAGAAGACTTGTACTTTTCTAAAGGTTTCCACTCTAAAATTTACTCACAAAGCTCACCATTTCAGCTTGCTAAAGGGTGCTTTAGTTGCTGATTTTTTTTCTCTCAAAGATGTGTTCTTTTTTTAGAGTCCAAGATATGTAAAGATGTTCTAGATCTCCTCCTTTTTTATTTGAAAGAGTGACCTCCTTAAGTAGGAAAAATAAGTCCTTTTGGACAGATTTTAGTTACACCAAAAATCTGTCCAAAAGGACTAACTTTGTGTGCCAAAACAGTCCATTTTTCACCAAATCTTGACAGAAAAACAGAGCATCATGTTTAAACAGTAAAATACCCAACAAACATGTACTTTAAAATCAAGTACTCAGCTTTTATCTATACATGACTGGAATTCACTTATACACTCAAATCTCAACCAAATATGAACTAGCAAAGTAGAAACAAGATTCAAAATGTAATCGAACTAAGTATCCAAACAAACTAGATTGGACTGAATCAGATTTGTGCAAACTAGACTTGAGCGACAAACTATTGCGCGAAACAGAAACTAAACAAACATCTCTAAACTAACACGATAAATAACAAATAAACATACGACGAACTATATAAACAATTCGACAATTTAGCACAAAACTAGGAT
>ML359952.1:0-10555 GCA_005239505.1 Nicotiana paniculata | reverse complement strand
AAGAATTACATCCATTCGGATGCTAATAGCATTAGCCGCCTTGTATGGTCTTCAAATCCATCAAATGGATGTAAAAACAACCTTTTTATATGGTACTCTGGAGGAAGAAATTTACATGAACCAACCTGAAGGATTTGTGGTTCCGGGAAAAGAAAAGAAGGTGTGCCGACTTGTTAAGTCCCTTTACGGACTAAAACAAGCACCCAAGTAATGGCATGCAAAATTTGACCAAACAATGTTGTCAAATGTCTTTAAGATTAATGAGTGTGATAAATGTGTTTACATTAAGAACATTCCAAATAATATAGTCATTGTTTGCTTATATGTTGATGATATGCTAATAATGAGCAAAGACATTGCCGACATTCAAGCTACTAAGCGTATGCTTGCTAGTAAGTTTGATATGAAAGACTTAGGAGTTGCCAATGTAATTCTAGGAATTAAAATCCAGAGGACTCCTCAGGGTCTGGCTTTGTCTCAATCACATTACGTGAAAATGGTACTTGAAAAATTCAAACACTTGGAATTTAGAAGTGCAAGAACTCCAATTGACTTAAACCATTATCTTGTAAAGAATAAAGGTGAAAGCACGTCTCAATTGGATTATGCTCGTGTGTTGGGAAGCTTAATGTATATCATGAACTGTACACGTCCTGATATAGCTTGTGCAATAAGTAAACTTAGTCGATTCACAAGTAATCCCAACAAACATCACTGGTTGGCAATGCAACGAGTTCTGGGATATTTGGAATATACCCAAGACTACGCCTTGCACTACAATAATTATCCTGCGGTTATCGAAGGATAGAGTGATGCAAATTGGATAACCGGCTCAACAGAAACAAAGTACACAAGTGGATATGTTATTACTGTTGGCGGAGGAGTAGTATCTTGGAAGTCTTCCAAACAGACGTGCATCGCTCGCTCTACAATGGAGTCAGAGTTTATAGCTTTGGGTAAGGCCGGCGAAGAAGCTGAATGGCTTTGAAATTTCTTAGAAGACATTCCATTCTGGCCAAAACCTTTGGTTCCTATATGCATACATTGTTATAGTGAGGCTGCAATAGGACGGACAAGAAGCATTATGTATAACGGAAAGTCTCGTCATATACGACGAAGACACAAAACCGTTAGACAACTACTCTTTAGTGGAATTATCACTATTGATTATGTAAGATCAAAGGACAATGTGTCAGATCTGCTTGCAAAAGGCCTAACTAAAGAGGGAGTTGAGAAATCATCTAAGGGAATGGGACTATGGCCGAGGACAAGTCATCATGGCGGTAACTCTACCTAGAATTTTGGATGTTCCGAGATCTAGGTTCAAGGAGCTCAAACAAAGTTGTGATTGACCGGTTCAACATTGTCAAAGTAAAATCTTTGGTCCCTTCTCGTGATGAAGACAATGTTCAGTAACAAGGATAGAACTTTACACGTTCTTTAATGATTACCTAAGTTTGATGTGGTGACAATCTAAAGGATTACACGTTTAGGAATCACCTATGTAAGTGTGAAGTGGAAGCCGCTTCAATGAGAATGCTGTAAGGCTAATTCTTTACGCACTTATGATATCATGCGGTGTTCATGGCTGAAACGAACACAAAAATGAGAACCAAAAGACGGTTAAGGGTTGATTGTGTGACATATGGTTGTCTAGGTATACACTAAAGTTCGACGGTTCAAAGATATCAAATCTACCGATTGACCGAGTATATCCGACATATGTTCACTACGGAAAGTTCAAAGGGAAACCTACTTATCCAGATGCAATTAATCCTTACTTGCAAATCACACAGCTTTCATCTATGATCATTCTTGTTATGGCCATTCCCATTCATGTGGGGGATTGTTGGAATTTAAAGCCATTGGGCTTTAAAGACAAGAAGTGTGAATTGGAAAATGGTGGGAAATAAAATGGAGGGAAATGAAAATTTGAATCAAGTGAGATTTGTAATGAACTTTGTACCACATTGGTGAAAGACAACTACACTTGTGTGTATAAATATAGAATCACTTCTTAGAGATCTTAAAAGGAGTTGAAGAGAATGAACCCTCGCGCCGTCGATGGCTTTTTGGACAAAATATATTTAATTAATTAGTTAAGAATTAATTAAATGCCAGTCAGTTCATTAACGGAATTGAATGAAACGTATAATCCAAACGCTGCCTTTCCCTTATGAACAGACACCTCTTCACGTTACACTGCCTATAAATTCCGAGGCATGGCTTCCTTTTCACTCACTGAAAAATCCAGAATTTCCTTCTGAAAAATATACTGCATTCTATTTGCAGTGTCTCTCTCAAAATCGTAAGTGTGATTTTGCTCCATTCTTTGAGTTCGTTGGTATCCTGCAACTAGTATTGCCACTGTTGCAAGAAAGTTTATTCCGTTTCATCCTGGGAGGATTTAATCCATTACCTTGGCAACTTGTGAGGGGGTTAAAATTCCTTAAGGACGCACAAGGAAATTGTGGACTCGGAATATTTCATATCATCTACTGATTTTTTGTTTCTTCTAACAGTTTGTTTTAACACAGTATCGGCAACATTAATTAAGTGCCAGTCAGTTCATTAACGGAATTAACTGGAATGTATAATCCAAAACACTGAAGCTGCCTTTCCCTTCTGAACAGACACCTCTTCCGACAATTGCCTATAAATTCCGAGGCATGGCTTCCTTTTCACTGACTGAAAATTGAGAATTTTNAAGGACGCACAAGGAAACTGTGGACTCGGAATATTTCTTATCGTTTACAGATTTTCTGTTTCTTCTAACAGTTTTCTAATTTCTGTTTTAACACAGATTCGGTAACAATAGTGACAACTAACCATGGTAAATTCTAATCGTTTACTTGTATGTTATTTCTCAATAATTGAGGCTTCGAATATACGTACGTGGGAGTAATTTGGTAGCTCAATTAAATTGCTACCAATATTTTGTAACTATCACACTTGCCACCCCAGTTACAAACTATTTTGAAGATATAATTGGGTTGTGACAAATTTGGTGGGCGTTTGGACATAAGAATCATAAAATTCCAAAAAAAAAAGGTGAATTTTTTTTTCAAGTGAAAATACTATTTGAAAATTAGTGTTATGTTTGGGCATAAATATGATTTTGGATTGTTTTAAAGTTTTGGGAGTAGTCAGAGTGAAAATTTTGAAAAATAGCTTTTTGGAGTTTTTAAAATTTTTAAAAAATTCCAAAATTCATCTTCAACTGAAAGTTGAAAATTTTATGGCAAAATACTGATTTCGGAAAAAAGTAAAAATATTTCGAAAAAAAATAAAAAGTCTTATGCCCAAAGTCCAAACAGGCTCAAATATCTGCATATGTATCCTTTGAGTTGTGGAGTTATGTCTTAGTAGAGTCATTATTATGTAGCGAGTTGTATATAGTATTACGATGATGTGGAGACCTCGTCCAAATTCTCAACGATGAGAAGAAATGTTAAGCAATANCCCCCCAAAAAAAAAAAGAAAAAAGAAAAAAAAAAGAGATAAGCAGAACAATTTGTGCGAGGGTAGATCTGTAATAAAAATCAGAAGCACTAAAAGAAAAAAAATGTAACTCCAATTATTAGGAGAACACTGAGACAACACAAGTGCACAAAGGAATGCGTATTAAAAAAGTTATTATATTAGAGAAATTGAGACTAATTAATCAGAATACTGCTAACTAACGATGGATGAGTGATTTATTTCTCATATTAAATAATTAGTTATTAGAATTAATTAAAAAATTTGTAGGTACAAAGAATCTTCATCTAGTCATGAAAATTTAATCAACATTAATCTATTAAATATTATATTCACTGAAGATATCTACCTAAATCTAAGCACATTATCGTAAGATCATGAAGCTTGACACTACGAATAATGAAGTCCAAAGTCTATGATCTTGATATAGTATACCAGATGTGTAACAATTTGACAGGTCATTTTTAGAATTTAAGTTTCGTTCGGCGGCATTTGATCTTGAGCAGTTTCGTGTGGTGATTTTGGACTAAGGGCGTGTTCGGAATGTGAATTGGAGGGCTGTAGTTAATTTAGGCTTGAAATGGCGAAAGTCGAATTTTTGGAGATTTTGACCGGAAGAGGAATTTTTGATATCGGGGTCGGATTTTGATTCTGGAAGTTGGAGTAGGTCCATAATGTTGAATATGACTTGTACAAAAAATTTGAGGTCAATCAGACATGGTTTGACAGGTTTCGGCATCAGATGTAAAAATTTAAAGTTTCAAGTTATTTAAGTGTGGATTGGAGGGTGATTCGTGTTTTTGGCATTGTTTGATATGATTTGAAGGCTCGACTGAGTTTGTATGGTGTTTTAGGACTTGTTGGTATGTTTTGTTGAGGTCGCCGGGGTCTCGGGTGTATTTCATAGTATGTTTTGAGCGAGTCCGCGCATTTCGGCACTGTGATGTTATTCTGGAACGTTGGAAATGCGGATCACACAATTCCATGTGCTGAGACTCATTTTTTAGTAGTTTAGCAGATGAAAAAAGTGCTGCAGCAGACGAAAAAGTGCGGACCGCAGAGGAAAATTGCGGACCGCACAATTTTGTCTGCCGCCGCAATTCAGATGATTTCTGCAGGTTCGCTGGTCTGACTTCAGAAGCTTATATCTTTTGATCTACAAGGAATTTGAAGATGATTCAAAAATAAAAATAGTATCCCTTCGTGTTTAGTTTCCATAAAGATAAAGAAATCATCATTGGAAAATCTGTAGAGAAAGTTATGGCCAATTTACTGAAGCCTGATAGTGGAGAGGATGTGAAGTGTGGCCGCACAATTATTGTGCGACTGCAGAAGCTAGGATGTGCTACCGCACTTGAAATTGTGCAGACCGGACATTGAGAGGTCAGATTGGATACTATATAATCGAAGTTTAGGGTATTATTTCATTTTTGATTTTGAGAGCTCGGTTTGAGACGATTTTTCGTGAGTTTTTCAAGAAATTCATCGGAGTAAGTGATTTTAACTCAGATTTGGTGAATATACATGAATATATCACTGATTTCATCATTTAATTAGTACGTTGAGATGTAAATTTAGAAAAAATGTAGAAACTTTATAAACTAAAAATTGGGGATTTGAAGGTCGGCTTGTGATCGGAATTGGCTAATTTTGGTATGGTTGGACTCGTGAGTGAATGGGTGTTCATATTTTATGACTTTTATCCAATTCTGAAACGTGGGCCCCGAGGAGATTTTTTGGGGGGCGATTTTCTAATTTCTTGCCTTAGTTTTGATTTCATTAATTAGATTAGTTTTTTATAGTTATATTTATGATATATAATTGATTTTGAATAGATTTGGGCCATTCAGAGTCGGATATTCGTGGAAAAAGCATTGTTACAGATTGATTTAAGCTTGGTTCGAGGTAAGTATCTTTCCTAACCTTGTGTGGAGGAACTACCCCTTAGGATTTGAGTCTTCTATGTTGATTGTAGTCCGTGTACGCGAGGTGACGAGTACGTGCCTGGACTTATTTGTGGAAATTGGCCTCTTAGAGTTCCCAGGTCCTTGTATTCATTGAATATGCAGTTTTTCTTGTTGTGATTACGTTCCTTAATTACTAGTTTCACCTTTACCTGCTTAACTAGAATCAATTGCTTCATGATCCACTCTTATTGTTATTTGATTCATATGTGCCTTAATTGAGACTGTCTTTTATTGCCATGTTATCTTTCCCCTAACTGCTTATTTTAATTGAAGTTGTAGTCATCCCTTTTGTAATTGTTCTCCCTTAATTGAGTTTATGGTGATCTTATCATTGCCTACCTTTATTTGAATTGGCTATATTTCTCCCGTAATTGTCCAAAATTAAAAGAAGCTTAGATATTTTATGCCTTAGTGGACTCGCACTTATTTGGAATTACTTGACTCGTGTTAGTTTCTTGTTGTTGAACCGTACATTGTGGAATCTTTGTTACATATTATTTCCTTCACAATTGAGTTGTTCTTAGTATGATTAGTATTCCTTATTGTGGTTATTCCTTGTGAACTAGATCTACTGTTTCTTGTGATCGAAGGTTCTTGAGTTGGTTTACTTACCGTACTTTGTACTATTGTCATTGTTGTTGTTGTACTTGTTGTGGTGATGCACGAGGTTTCTACCGTGCGATTGTAGTTATTGTGATGCACGAGGTTTCTGCCGTGCGGTTGTTGATATGGGGTTTGCACGAGGTTTTTATCGTGATATTGTTACTATTGATATTTGCACATGCAGCGTGACAAGGCAGGATATATATATGTGGGTTGCGTATGTGGCGAGACAAAGTGTGAACATTATTATGCACGTGTTGCGAGACAAGGCGGGCATTACTTTACTATTGCACACGTGGCGAGACAAGGTGAGTTATGTCAGTGATTGAGTTGTGATGCATTGTGATAGCCTGGGGGTATTCTTATTATTGATATTTGTATAGTAGTACACTTACCCGTGTGAGCTTTATCTTGTGAAAGTTGTGATAAAACATTTTACATGTTGTCTGATCCATTTTCTTATGCTTATTAGCCGGTTGAACTATGTTAGGACACTGTCACAAGCATACACGTAGTTAAACACTCTTATTCTGTTAAGGGTTCCCTGGTATCATTGAGTATAGATGCATACCATTGTTTACTTGCCTTCTATGTGAAAATGACTCTACTTGGCACGTGAGTCATCCGTGCAGTTATTAACTAATATGTGGGCACAGGATGCCAAAATTTAGGGTTGAGGTATTAGGACCCGTGAGTTGTGATTAGCCCGAGGTTCGGTACCTCGTGGAGTTTATTGACTAAAACCTAATGTGAAAACGGTCGTTGTTGTTGAGTTATTACTTGTCCTTTCTGTATCTGTGATTTCAGATTTTAGATTTGTTTTTGTTCCTCCTCCTGTGTCATTATTTGGGTATTTCGCTGATACTTATTGTCTTTATTTCTTATTGCAATTACTGTATTGTTATCCATACCGTGTAGTCTTTATATAGATATCATACTATGTTGTTCTTATACTCATATTTGTTCAGGTTGTTTAGTTCAGTAGGTGTCTTGACTGTTCCTCGTTACTACTCCACTGAGGTTAATCTTGATACTTGATGGGTACCGCTGTGGTATACTCATACTGCACTTTTGCACATTTTTGTGCAGATCCAGGTATTGCGAAGCCAGTTGATCGATAACGAGCGACGCGGATTGTCGCTGTGGAGACTCAAGGTAAATCTGTTGCTGCATTCGTAGGCTTCGGAGTCACTGTCCTATTTTGTATTCGCACTGTTTTTACTTATTTCCAAACAGTCGTATTTAGAAGTTGTAGTAAACTCTTATGACTTGTACTATCGATTTTGGGAAATTGTATATTGTATAGAGAGTTTCATTTCAAAAAGTATTAGATTCTATTTACTATAGTTGTAATTCAGTAATGTTAGGTTTACCTAATACTTAAGACTATGTGCCATCACGATATCCAACAGAAAGAAAATTGAATGGTGACAAGTAGGGGTGTACAAACCGAATCGAAAAATCGCACCAAATCGAAAAGTCAAACCAAACCGATTAAAAAACCCGACGTGGTTTAGTTTGATTTGGTTTGGTATTGAGTAAAAAACCCGAACCAACCCGACATATAAATATATAATTTTTGTATATACTTTTAAGATTTTATATAGAATTTTCTTTAAAAAAATATCTAGAAATATTTTGGGATTCTCTTGCGTGACATAAGTTTTAATAGAATATGAAGTGCTCTATATTTATTGACCTTAAATACCGAGCTGTATGATCACTTTCTTATCAAGTGTTATTGAAATGCGTCTATCTCTTTGTTCTTTCATATTCATATCATATGTTAAGATCCATTAAATTATTATATCTTTTTCGAATGTGAAGTGGTTTATTAATATTTAGGTATCATATTGATTTTTATGTTTAATTACTAAATTCGGTTAACCTGAATGTGTATATCAACGAAAAATGTTGGTGGACGACTAAAAAAATAACAATTATGTGTTAATAATAGAATTATTTCATAAGAATATTTTAATTGATAATATGTTTGTCAATTTTTTATATTTTTAGTAAATAATATTTAATTATCAAATATTTAACAAAGTAAGATTGAAATAATATGTAAGTAACAAAAAACCCGAAAATTCAAAAAACCTGACAAAATCGAACCAATTCAAACTGATTATAATTGATTTAGTTTGATTTTGATAAAACCCGAACCAACTCAATCCATATACACCCCTAGTCCCCAGTGACAAGATGCTTTTTGTTTATTATATCACAGTCGATGTTGAACTAACTCAATAAATGCCAAAAGTAGGAGGATTTTTGTATTTTAAAAAATAAGGTTAGTCTTAGGCAATAAATTTGGGATTCGTATATATCAGTAGTAAAGAGCGTAAAAATGTCTGGGGGGTTATTGTTCGATTTTTTTATCCAACTAGACGTCTTCAATCTTTTTTCATGGATAATTAATTATGCATACGAGAACAGCGGATGCCACAGTTCATGCAACAAAATACAGAATTAGTTGCCAATAAATCTTCGGTACAACACGTTGTTTAATTTTCTAAAACTAAATCTTGCAAAAAATGCAGAATTAGTTCTTTCAGGCAAATCCAAATACAAAAATTACATAAGAAAAATAAACTAAAGACACTAGTACAATTTTACTTTCAGAATTCAGTTATACGGACCAAATTTTAGATGGAATGACTCCCCGTTTGCAGTTATAGCAGCAGACGTATATATGAGCTTATAGTGGAAGAGAACACGTGATGACCACGTGCCGGTAGAAAAGCAAAACAGATCTGCCTCAGATGTCAGATTGCAGCATGTGATTTATGACATCGAAAATCACGTCTTTTTCTGTCCTCAACTCCCACAAACCACGCCGGCCTCATTTGTTTGCATTTAATAGATGTCTTAATTTTAATTATTCAAATTTCAGATATTAAGTATATTTATTTTTAAAATTTGAATCTTAATTTTTCAGATTTTAATCATTAAGTGTATTTATTTTTCTTAATTCACAATCACTTAATGAATCTGAATAGGTCTGTATGTTTAATATCCATAACAGAGACTTAATTTCATTAACATGCTATCACATATTCATTGTTAACTGCCACCACCACATGCCATTATCAACTACCACCATGCCACCACCATCGCCATACTCAACCACCACTACCACCCCCACTCCCACCACTACCACCACATCCATCTCCACCACGCCACCATCATCCTCAATCATAGTCGCCACCATGATCGACTATCACCACCCACTATCCCCACTACTCTGATCATAATATATCATTCTCACCTACAATCAACATTCATCCACCTCAACTGCCACAACTGACCACCCCATCACCATCAACAACCACAGCCGAAACTGCCCATTATTATAACCTACCACCACCCACCCACCACCTTTCTCAGTCACAACTACTACCATCACCCACCATTATTAACTATCATCACCCACCACTACCATCCTTATTTATAATCGCCACCACTACCAATCACTACTAGCTACTAGCATGAACCACCATCGTCAATTAAAACTACAACTAACCATCGCCTCTAGTCGGCGTTCACCCGTTAGCCATCACCACCAACAACTATCATATTTTAGAAAATTATATATTTTATTGATAGAGTATTAGATTAATTAATATTTCATTTGAATTTTATGTATATTAATTTTCAAATAAAGATAAATTTTATACATTCAGATGTTAAAAATCAAACAGTCTTAATTATTTCTATTCAGATCTTAATACATATCTTAATATATTCAGATGTGTATTCAGATTCAGATGTCTTAATTTTAATATACATCTTGATATTGAGAGGTGTATTCAGATTCAGACGTCTTAATCTTAAGAAAAACAAATGAAGCCATAGTAGTCCTTCGGTTCTAATTTATGTGAAATGGAATTTAAGAAAAAATAAAAAAATTTAAAATTTGTGATTCTAAAGAAGTCATAAAATTTAATAGATTTTTTTTAATTTGTAGTTTAAAATAAGATATAAATATTTGTGTCGCTATAAATTATCTTATTAAAGATAAGATGATAAATTTAAAAGTAAATTATTTCCAAATAAGAGATATAATATTCATTTATTGGGAGTTGGGACATGCTAAAAAAGAAAGTATAGCGTATAAATTGAAACAAAGAGTATGTTTTATAACGGAAAATATTTTCCAAAAAAATATTTTACTTGGAAAACAAGTAGTAATCTTATTCATTTTTCGGTGTTTGATATGCATATTAAGAAAAATAACTTCTCGAATATATTCATAAATAATTTAGATACAATAAACATGAAGCCATAAACTTTCGACCCAACAACTTTCTGGGCCCACAAATTTCATACACTTTCGAACCGCTAAACTTCGAAATCGTGAAATTTTGAACACGTAAACTTTAAAATTTCTAAACCTGTGAACTTTCAAACACATAAACCTCTGAACTCATAACTCTGGAACTTGTAAAATTTTGAATCTGTAAACCGAAAGATGAAAAAATAAAACTATATATATATAATCT